>JAPCYS010002606.1:0-45962 GCA_028641055.1 Alopecurus myosuroides
GTCATGCATATAAAATAGGATCATGCTGGATCTTCTGCCGTAGTAGTAATTGTTGCATTCCGTTGTTTGTTCGAGGTTCGTTGCTTCTTCCCGGATAGGACGTTGAGATGATGTGAGCAACGACAAGTTCTTCTACCTTGCGGGATCTCAGGCAAGTATACTCACTTGCATGCCATATGGCTGCCTTTCATCACTTGTTATCGATACTTCCGTTGTTCTTTTGCTAGCCTTAGTGGTAGTGGTTTCTGTTACGAACCTATCACATGAACCCTTTAACCCTGATATTGCCTCACCTCCACTCCTATAACCTTTGCTTGAGCCTGTGTCTTACTATCTTGCTTAGGGTTGTTTTGCTCAAGTCCGTTACCCGTTACTTTCTGTTATTACTTCTTTATGTTCCGGGGGCTCGATGTTGAATCAATCAATCAAACATGCTAATGTTACTATTAATAATAAACTTGATGATAAGGCACCGGCGGGAGGCCCAGGGTGGTTTTGAGGCCCGCTAGTGTCGACCCCCTAATTAGGAAAAGGGTCTTGTCTACTGATCCATGATGAGCGCACTACCCGCATTTGGGGAGTATGGGCTCCCCCTCAGTTTGACTCGATTCGCATCTCGTCCAAATCGCCGTACTAGTTCGGGCTTTCCATTTGCTGCATGCATGATCTTGCGAGCCCTTGGTACCCGGGTGGAACTTTCGTAGTCGGCATTTAGGGCGGCGTGGTCTTCCAGTGCTATGAGGGTCCCCTTTTCTTCGTGGGGCTCGATTAGCCGCGCACGCACAGCACGCGGTGCTTTGGGCTTGATGCGAAGAAGGGTTGGATTGTGTTGAGTGCCCCGCTTGGTGGAGTGGCCGCTCCATCTGGCGGGATATTCATGAGTGTCGGTTACTATGGTGCAACCCTGCAGGGATAATCTTCTCGAGAAGCCGTGTTTTCCGCGGTTATGGATTACTTGGTGAAAGTACTGGCTAACAAGTACTCAGGACAACTTCAACATAATGATCAATCATGTTTCACCCAATGATTAATAACTTGACTAGTAATAGGTTATTCACACAATAACTTGACTCACCTTTAATACTACGGTGTGAGTTATCCTCGGGTTGCTTCTTCGGATAAGGGGCGAGATCCAGGATGGTTTTGTTTGAAGTTATTTTTCAGTTGGTTACTATCACTCGACCTTATCCCCTTTTCTGATAGTTGGAAGTAATAGAATCTCTGTAGTTGGTTAGTGCAGCCTGCTGTCGCCTATTTGCCATAATCCCTTCCTTTCCGTTGATCCTAAAGTATTTGTATCTTGTGATGACTGGCTACGCCGGTACCTTGTGAGTATGGGCTTTGTCCCCCTTGCCAGTACTTAACCGTACTGACCCACGAATCTCTTTCGTGGCTGCAAATTCCAAATTGCAGTCAACAGGTTTGAAGTCTGACGACGTTAGCTTGGGAATCCCTCCGGCTCGGCCTGGGCAGGGATTGGACGCCTTCGGTTATCTTCAGGACTCTTAGTCCAATTTGGATCTTGTCCGTAGACGGACGTTTGTTTCTTCCGCTGTTATTTGGATCTTTGTATTGTATCATTTGTAAGCCCTGGCTCGTTCGAGTCATCTTGTATCTATCTGTTGCTGTTGTAATTGTGGAATATTTGTGAACTGTTGTAATGTTATCATAAATGACAACCTGGAATCGGTTATTATGCGGATTTGGCGGGAATGCTGAAATCTGCATAGTGCCCGATTTCGGGGCGTCACAATCATTCCTTGGCTCCTTGCTTCGTTTTCGCGAGCGGCTGCTATGATGCCGCGAGTTTTGTCTCTCGGGCTGCCTTCGCTGCTGCTTCGACTGTCATCACGGCGCCGTGCTTCTTTTCCTCGACCACGACGTGGTGACCTGTCCCTTCTTGGCGAAGAACTCCTACGTTTGCGGGATGCTTCCCTATCCTTCTCTTTCTCCTTCTCATGTTCCTTCTCCATCTGTTCTGCGGCCTTCTTTCGATCATAAGCGGCGAGCCTTGCGGCTGCTAGTCCTAATATCTTACGTACTTGTTTATACTGCTCCGCCCGAGGATCGCTTTCCGTTGGTTGGTTCATCTGCATGTAAGTTGCTGCGGCTAGAACTGCGACAGCAGGAGTTTGCGGGTAGACATTGCCATCGTCATCGACTCGCATGAGAGAAGGAGTGATTGATCTGCTGGTTCCGGCTAGGGACTCATTGTTCCTGGATGTAGATGCGTGTCCCTTCCTCGCGGGTCGGGTTCCAACCGAGGGTGTTATGGACAGCCCGGCTCGCCTTTGGCTCGACTCGTCCGCCGCTCTACTTCGGCGGGCCAGATCTATCCGAGCGTCTTTGATAGTTGTGGCTGCTCTCACTAGGTGGTAGTGGTAGGCAACCATGTCTTCGTGTGAGGCCTCGGCTGCGGGTGGCTTGCTCGTTCGCATAGCCTCCTTTGCTCGGTTCCAGGATTCCCGTGAGACGCCAATTATGTTGCGCTCTGCCGCGCTGTGTTCTGTTTACGAGGCTTGTTCCGATCCTGCCATGCAGACTTGAGCCAGTCGAGGCTCGTGCGTCCTAGGCGTAGGTCGGAAGTTTCTTTGAATTCTTGATGGTTCCTCTGTCGAGAGGGTATGATAGTTGTTGGCGTTGAAGCGGATGGACTCGCCGCTTTTCTCCAGATGACGGCGTGATTCGACAGCTCCAGATTCAGTTTCCGATTCATCCGAGAAGTGGAGGATTCCGTCCCTGTTGGTCACGAATTTGAGGCCCCCGAACGTCAAGGTGACGCTTTTCTCCAGATCCTCGAATACCGGGCGCGATTCCGGCGAATGAGGTGTGACCACGACAGATCCGATCCGTATAGGATTGTTCGGAGCCGTAGTCGATGGTTTCCAACGGGAGTGGTTTGTCGATGAAGCCGAAGATGCCGGTGATCCAGCGCCCGTCGTCCCCACGGTCGGCGCCAATTGTCGAATCTCTGACTCTACAAATCCCTTAGGTGACCCTATCGGGTTTCGACTAGGAGAATTCATGAGCGTTGGTGGAATCGTCGGCTAGACAGGGGGCGAGATTTACCCAGGTTCGGGGCCCTCGTAGAGGTAAAACGCTTACTCCTGCCTCTTGTCGATCTGTATTGATGGAAAGATCGGTTACAATGGTGGTGCTCGAATCGAGAGTAAGGTCTCGAGTTCAAGGTTTTGATGGTGAGGTGTTACTTGGTCCTCTCCCGGGGGGCTCTCCTGGCCTTATATAGATGGCCAGGTCTCGAATCCTACCCGGAGAGGACTCGAACTCTAACTAGGTCGGTTACATGTTTCCTATCTTAACCCGCAAGTTAGTGCGGGTGGGCTTCACGTGGGCCTTCTGGAGTATTCCAATGGCTCTCCTTCTTGGGCCTTTAACCTTGGGCCTGAGAGGGGGTGTCCTTATTCGCAGGGTCCAGGATCCATATATTCGTCACTTGATAAACTCTCTATTTATGATGATGCATCTCTTGGAAACTGTTTTGCTGCTACTAGGAATTTGTGTGGCCCAGCTATTAGAATTAGATATAAAGATTATGAATTCAATGTTAATCCTGAGATAATTGAGATAGTTGAGAAGTCTAGATTCGGTGGAAAGGATGAGGAGTCTCCTCTTGATCATATTGCCGAATTGCATGCTTTATCTACTACATTTGGAAATGATGAAATCCGTCAACATTATTTATTCTTAAAATTGTTTCCTTTTTCTTTGGGTGAAGATGCTAGAGTTTGGTATAATCGTTTAGGACCTGCATGTATTACTAATAAGGAAGAATGCTTGCAATTGTTTTTCAATAAATATTTTCCTGCTGAAAGGATACATGCATTAACTATTGAAATTGGCAATTTTAAACAAGATAAGAAAGAGAGTCTACCCCAAGCTTGGGGGAGATTTGGTAAAATGTGTAAGAAATGTCCTGGTCATGGTTTTAAACCTCATGAATTGCTTGATATATTCTATAATGGACTAATGGGGGAAACAAGAGACTACCTTGATAGTATTGCAGGGAATATCTTTAGGGACAGAAGTGTTGATGAAGCAATTGAATTACTGGAGTCTATTCTCGAGAATGAAGCTGATTGGAACATTAAGGAGATAGAAAAAAATGAGACACTCCCAGAGAAGAAAGGAGGTATACTCGAATTGAACCAAGAAACAATGGCTGAAGCTTCCAAGGATATTAAAGAGAAGGGAATTAAAACCTCTCATCTCAAGGAATTATCTGAAATGGGTATTAAACTTCCTACTGATGAACCATGCTTTCCAATTCAAGTGAACTCTATACTCCCTATGGAAGGTAATGAGGAGGTAACACCTCCTGTTGATGTCTCTTATGTTAATAATTTTGCTTATCATGATAATCCTGAGGAGCGTAAAATTAGAATGACTATCATGGAAAACCATCATAAAATTAATTTCCTCCGTGAAAATTTAAAATGCTAGTGTAGGGGAAGTTAAAAGAATTGTTAAACATTGTGAAATGATGAACAGTCAAGTTGAGCAAATGATTTCTTTACAAAATCAATTGTATGAAAATCGGAATAAACAAAAACAATTATGTGGAGTTAATACAAGGGGAGGTGCAAGCACCTAGGATCCTGATTATCCTGATGATCATCCTAAAAGAAAAGAGCAAGTTGCTCTTAAAGATAAATCTTTTGCAGGAAAATCTCCCAATGAAAATGAGCATCATGATGACTCCAATGAGCAAGACAAGGATATTTCTATTTCTGATGCTGAAACTGAGGATGATAATAATGAAGAAGCTGCTGGTAAGGAGGATCCTCAGCCTCCTATTGAGAAGACCAAGAAGAAGAAGAAACCAAATAAAGATAAAGATAAAGGTAAAGAAAGGGATCCATGGGTACAAAGACCCATTCCATATCCCCAAGAGGTATCAAAAACAAAAGATGAAGAGAGGTATGGGCAATTTTATGATATGATTAAGAATATGAAATTAGAGATTCCACTTATTGATGCTATTAAGAATCCTCCATATTCAAAATACATGAAAGATATTGTCACTAATAAAAGAAAGATACCTACTGATGCTATTACTACTATGCTTGTTGATTATTCATTTAAAGGAAAATTGCCTGAAAAACGTGGAGATCCTGGTATTCCTACTATTCCTTGCAAAATTAAAGAAGCCTATGTGAAATATCCATTATGTGATTTAGGAGCTGGTGTTAGTGTTATGCCTTTCTCACTATATAAGAAGCTTAATTTGAACAAACTAGTTCCAACAGAAATATCTTTACAAATGGCTGATAAAACAACTGCTGTACCTATAGGAATATGTGAGGATGTTCCCATCTCTATTGCTAATGAGTTGATACCTACTGATTTTGTTATATTAGAAATGCCTGAAGATGATAATCTATCTATTATTCTTGGTAGACCTTTTTTGAATACCGCAGGAGCTGTGATAAATTGCACTGAGAGCAAAGTGACATTTAATGTTAAAGGCAAAGAGCACACTATTTATTTTCCCAAGAAGAAACATGTTACAAGTATGAGCACAAGTGTGAATGCTATACAAATAAATTCCATTAAGATTGGTAGCATTGAAATACCTATACCACCTCCAGCACCAAGGTATGAAATATTGGTGATTGGGACCATTCCAATCAAATATGAGGTAACTTGATTTATTTTTTTATAATAAATAATAATAAGAATCATGAGCTATATTATTTACATGTTGCTAATGAGACCTGATCAACCTCATTACTAATGTGGAAATGATAAAGGCATAATTCACAAACATTTAAATTGCATTTTTTTTGTTATTTGTTTTAAAATTGTGAGACATAGACATAGTATTAAAAAAATTAGAATCAGAAATCACAGACTATGAAGTTTTAGAAATTCTCCGTAGAAAAGTTTCACGTAAAATTCCAGAAAAATTAGGGGGTCAGTTTTTTGCCCGAAGGGACCAGCAGCCAGTGGGGGAGCACCAGCAGGCCACCAGGGGCCAAAATAGGTACCTCCACGCGGCCAGATTCCTTGGCCGCGTGGGATACCCCATTTTTGGCCACAAGTGGATGCTGGGGCCCATCCAATGCTCATATGCTCCCTTTCGACCGAAAACCAACCCCAGTTCATCTCCTTCATTTTTCCCGTGATTTGTTTCTCCGTCAATCCTCGATCTCCACATTTGAGGCGGATTTTTCAAATCTGTTTGATGGAATCACTCCTTGGTATGTAACTACTTCACTCATCCAATTACTTTTTGCTCCCATGCTTTGTGTATGAAGTATTTTGCTGCACTAGGTGTCACCTCTTATGTCTAAGAACTCCATGAATTTAAGTTTTCTAGTTGATATGGATGCATGATATTGATTAGAGGACTAGTTATGGATGCCTTAGCAATGTTTTAGAGTGATACAATTTAATTTTTGTTGAATTTTATTTTGGTACAGCAAGGTAACATGCTGAACAAGGGAAAGGCATTGCTTGGGATGTCCTCAAGGACAAGGAGAAGAGAATCAAGGGTGTCCAACAATCATGATGATAATCAGTTATGGGAGGATGAATTGGTTTTTGCAGGTGAAAATCTGCGTGTCCATACCACAAGATGGCAAGACCCCGAAGTTCTTGAACATTGGGGGATTGCTGAAGATTTCCAAGCCTTTGCTGCAACTACGGGGCTGCTTGAGTTCTCACGCCATCCACGCAACACATATGTGGAACTCTCGAGGGAATTCCTCTCTACATTCAGGTTTGAGGACCGGTGGTGCACCGGAAAAGTAAGTCTAAGAACCCTCCTCCAGCTACTTTTGTCATTAAATTTACAATGAGGGGGCAGCGTTTAGTCATGTCATTAGAGGAATTCTGTAAGGCTATACGTGTACCAACTACGGGGTTATGGGATGAAACATATGCTGATTCTAGAGAAGAACTTGTCACATTCTGGCGTAGCATTGCTAAAAATATTCCTGAAAGAATGAATAGAGGCAAGCTCACATGCATCCAACACCCGAGCCTTAGATATTTTGCATTGTTTCTTGCTAGAGGATTCCTTGCTAGGGATAACACTTCTGCTTGCACTGGTCCTATGATCTATTTATTAAAATGTGCAATGGAAAATACAACACCTATATATAACCTGGGAACCATACTTGCTAGAACTTTGCATTTAGCTGTGAGTAGGAATGGCACGGATAAAACTCCTTTATATTTTGGTGCCATTGCCACTTTAATCCATGAATACATTATGGCAGAACGAGGTTTTAATGATAACTTGGGTACCATGGTAAATGAGTCTCGACTGCTGGATTTTGGTTTACTTTTTCGCATGGATATGAGCAGGGCTGAGAAAGAATATTTTTCATATTACTATAAGGATTCTAATGGGCACATTGTGTCTGTTAGGCTCCCTTGTGATGACTTGTTTGACAGGGAGACAAAGTGGACTGTGCAAGAAGAGCCACAACAAGAAGAGCAACAACAGGAGGAGCCCCAATACCAGGCGCCTATGGCATATCCCTGGGGCTTCCCTGAACCACACCTTGGAGCACAGGCATGGCAGGATCCATCCTTCATCCAGGGAGGTTCGTCGAGTGGTGGACATGATTACCACCCAGGATACTAGCTTGATCACAATCTTGGGGGAGTATTTCTCTCCCTCCTCATTCGTTGTGTTATATCACTTGCATGTTATTTGTTGTTTTATGTTCTTTAAATCTGAAAAACACAAAAATATTTTTGTTATTTGTTAGCTAGTTTACTTCTGGTTATTTACATTATGTTTCTAAAAATAAAAAACCACAAAAAGATTTTTGTTTTCTTGAGTTTAGTATAAATACAGAGCTGCAGGAATTGCTGAAATATGTTCACTGTTATATGCTTTAATCTTTACTTGTGACTCCGTTTGAGCTGAAAATTTAATCACTACTGCAACTTTTTATGGCCTTCACCTCTGTAAAACATGAGAAACTTTTGAGGTGTTTAGGTAGGTAAACAAATTGCTGAATGCAGTAACTTTTTATAGCAAGATTTGAGTTTTTATTGAGCAGTTCAAGTGGGGAGAGGAGAACAACAATAATATGATAATGTGCTTGAAGGGATGAAAGGTATGACACCTTTTCCGTGCTTATGTATGCTTTTTAATAACAGAAAGTGCACACCTTATGATTCCCTTAACACTTAGTGACATAATAGCCATTGTTTATCTTCTCCGTGGTTTAGTAGAATATATTCTGATGCAACTGAATATTGTTTAGTGTCATTACTTGGCTGATGGATTGAATAATTGTAGCCTTAAGCAAAGGTTTACGCATCCCATTGTGCTTACTGAACTTGCCAACCAAGTAAAGAATTAAAATAGAAAATTTCATGAATGATAAAAGTGGAGTCTTATGCTTGACGAACTTATGGTTGGGGGTTAGTCTAAATGTGTATCACATGGAAAACTTTCAACGCTGCATTAAGAATTCTATATTCAAGTTGATATCATGTTCTTTTAACTGTGGATGCATGTCATGCCGAAATGAGGTAGAGGAATAGTAAGTCTTGATGAGTAAGTATATATGATTAGAGAGACGCATTGGGCCGCTAACCCAAGCCATGCGATATCATGGTGGAAATTTACTTATAGCTAGAATGGACTCCGCAACATATCCTATAATAAAATAAGAATCTATGCATATCGTGAATGAAATAAAAAAGGATAATGAGTCCATTCCATTTGTTTGTCTTTCCATTTTTACATGGGCTGGTTTCCATGTCATGGGGCAAGAGGTACCCCAATTGCTGCTCTCTATGATGTCATTAATACTTACAATGATTGTACAAGGCTTATTAGGAATCTAGAGCTAAGTAATCATGGTGCGGGACTTCACTTTTAAGGGGCATGAGGCTTTCAACTTGTAGTTTGTCAAGCATAAGAATCAAAATGAAAAATTAATGCTTTAGCAAAACTGAGAGCAAGGTAGTAAACACAATGATTTTACTTTTCAACATATGAAAGAATCAGAGATCTCAAAAATCTTGATATGATTCAATCATCAGCGATGCACAAGCCTTTGTTTATGTCTACAATTGAGCAAACTCATTCAAGTATTAACACTTCATGTTATTTCTATTGCACCAAGTATATATGCTTCAACACTGAGTAGATGCACGCTTGCTAGTATTTTGCTACTTGTTACAGGAATCATGTCTTGAGTATTTGGTAGTATTAATTGATGATGCATATGCAATGCAAAGTTCTTGCCAAAGTTTTTATTGCTTCTGCACTGTGTTTGAGTTGTCCGAGGACAAACAACGAGCTAAGCTTGGGGGAGTTGATGCACCCAAAATGCATCTACTTTTCCAAGCACTTTGCATCGTATTTCTCTCCGGAGTCCCCCCATAATTGAATAAATCTGCAGAACCTGACGTTGTTTTTAGCAAAAGTCTTCTTTCCGTCTATTTTCGCAGGACTTTTCACAGGGGACAAAAACCACGTAACTTTTTATGGAAAAGGAGGGGAATGAGCACCAGATGGGGCCGGGGGGCCACCCGAGGGCCAAAAGGGGCCCCACACGCGGCCAGATTCCTTAGCCGCGTGGGGTCACCCCTTTTGGGCCCAGATGGCCCACTCCGGCTAGGTCTTCGACGTACCCCTCCATATATACGAGAAACTGAAGGGTTTCGAAGGGGAGGGTTGTTCGCGAAACGGAGCGCCGCCGCCACCACGATCTTCGATTTCGGAGTCAGATTGATCCGGGATTTCACCCCCGGAGGTGGATTTTGAGGGGCTTCGTCACCATCATCATCACCACCATCATCTCCATCAACCATGAGCTCCATCACCCCTCCATGTGTGAGTAGTTGCTGTAGGCATGTGAGGTGTGAGGGGTTTTGGATGAGATTGATCATGTAATTGCTACCCGGTATGCGGGATCTAGGGGTTTGTCTTGACAATTCTTATGTCTTATGTTGATGCACTATTGCTAGGCTTAATGCTTGTTACTAGGGCCCAAGTGGCATGATTTCAGTACTGAACTTACATTGCTACATCATATATTTGAGTTTGGTATCTATCTGCAATGTGTATTATCTGCTATTATGTTGAACATGCGAACCCTAAAGTGACAGCTAGGGAAAACAAGGGGGATATGTTCTAGTTTGAGGATTATGTGTGTTCATGGAGAGTTAATGCGTTGGTCCGGGCTAATCGAAAGGGTAGACCTTAATTACCTGTAGTTCCAAATTGGCCCCGATGAAATAGGCAGGTAGGACAATAGGCTTTGTGCAAATTCTCTTGGTTAGTACGCACAATAATTTATGGAACACACACCTACATAAAACTGAGATAGAGAAAGGCCCCGCTACTAGAAAAACATTATTACATGATCAATCTTATCCGTGCAACACCCCGTTGTCACCTCATGCCTGCGTTTTAGTCTCTGGTTTACTTTCACTCTTTTCCGGTGAAAACTGGGAAAACAATTGCTCTCCATTTACTTTCTGTTTGTTTACTTTCACTACATTATTACACTCACCACTCTCGCTGCAAGTTTGTTGATACACAGGTGTGGTTGGGAGTGACGTCCCAATTGCTAAAGTCTCGCCGGTATTCTTGTGTTCCCACTGAGTCGAACTACAAATTTGGGTAATACTTCCCATCGAAGACTACGATTGATCTCCTGCACTTGGGAGCCATCAATGACCCACATGAGCTTCCACCGCCTATCTTTGCTGAAGACCCAAATGACAGAACTTCTCCACATCAAGCGAGTGCGAATGCTCCCTATGGCTTGTCTTTCACCATCTTCGAAGAAGACCCCATTGAGCGCCACCATCGACAACAACCAAGTGGGATTCCTCAACATGCTAGTTCACTACCCATCTTTGATGAAGATCCCAATGAGCTCCTACATCGACAACAACCAAGTGGGCATGATACTCATGGCATTTCTATTCCTATCTTTGATGAAGACCCCAATGAGCGCCCACTTCGACCAGAACTAGGCGCGGATGCTACCCATGATCTCTCATTCCCCTTGTTTGATGAGGAACCTATTGAGCGAGCACGTCAACACCAAGCAAGTGAAGATGCTCCAAGTGACTTCTCACTTCCTATTTTTGATGAGGACCCACATGAGCGACCTCGCCAACAACAAGCAAATGGATTTGCTATCCATGATTCTCCTCCTACCATATTGGATGAAGCACCGCACCAACTTGACCACGGAATTCCAGTGCATCATCACCAACATGAGGAATGGGAGCCTCCACCTCATCTTCATCAAGAATGTGCTTTCTTCTCGCATCCTGCCTTCGACAAGGATCAAGAATATCCTCGCCATGGACACAATGATACCACTACTTCATCGAGACAAGAGGCGAGAGATACTTCACCATCAACACCAACCCACAACTTCCATGTGCGACATGCTTTGAGGAAGGACAATGACCTTCATGATCAAGAGCATGAGCTTCCCTTCTCGCCACAAGCGCAACAACAACATCAAGAGCGTGAAGCTATTCCTCCCATGACACAAGATCGACATCACCATGCGCATGAGGATACCGCTCCACCACTCTATGATGAAGACGTTGATACATGTCACATTGTGAAAGAGGCTCATCCCTTGCCATCATCTCTAAGGCATTCTTCTTCTTCGTCTACAATGACACACGTGACAACTCCGACCATCCACAAGAGAGCTTCCAATGCTACCAATGGGATGATCATGGTTGCCAACCAAAATGGTGACCATGCCTACATGAGTGAAGGCCAATACTATGCCTTGCACCAACTAGCTCTCAATTCCTTGGACATGCCAACCAATGGTGACGAAAGCGTCTATTGCAATGAGGCCACGAATTCATCGCGAGTGATGACACGAGTTCTTCAAGCCTATCCTAAAGATAAGGACCAACGATGCAACCTCTCTAGAGCCGGCGTAAATGTCTCATCTATCATTGATGGAGGTAACAACGAATTGGGTGACACACTCCCCTTGACTTCAAAGCATCTCATGCCAACCTCTACAAGGCCACGCTCAAGCCACCATTCTAGCCAAGGATATCTTCATCATCATCATCATCGACCATTTGAGGATGCTACAAGGCATGCTTACACTACCACATCACGGAGATGATGGAGTCTTCCTCGACACAAGCCATGTCCCTACCTCCTCCTCCAAGAAAGTCACCCTTTCCACACTTGGAGATCAATCCAAGAGATGAGATGCTCGAGTCCTCCTCGCCACATGCTATGACACTACCGACTCCAAGCAATGCAACGACTTCGACAAACCCTCACACCTCTTGTGCCAAGACTTGGGAGCCTTCTAGTGTCCCCTCTAAAGATTCTAGTGAGATGAGTGGTGAGAGTGAGATCCACCATCACGCGAGTGAGAGCCACAAGCCCATCATGAGTGGAAAAAGCATGAGTGTTCCTAGAGGCATTACCATGATAGCCACCAATAGTGAGATGAGAGTTGAGAGCAAAACCCCATGTGTGCTTGATGCACCCAAAATGCATCTACTTTTCTAAGCACTTTGCATCGTATTTCTCTCCGGAGTCCCCCCCATAATTGAGTAAATCTGCAGAATCTGACGCTGTTTTTAGCAAAAGTCTTCTTTCCGTCTATTTTCGCAGGACTTTTCACAGGGGACGAAAACCACGTAACTTTTTATGGAAAAGAAGGGGAATGAGCACCAGATGGGGCCGGGGGGCCACCCGAGGGCCAAAAGGGGGCCCCACACGCGGCCAGATTCCTTGGCCGCGTGGGGTCACCCCTTTTGGGCCCAGATGGCCCACTCCGGCTAGGTCTTCGACGTACCCCTCCATATATACGAGAAACTGACGGGTTTCGAAGGAGAGGGTTGTTCGCGAAACGGAGCGCCGCCGCCACCAGGATCTTCGATTTCGGAGTCAGATTGATCCGGGATTTCACCCCCGGAGGTGGAATTCGAGGGGCTTCGTCACCATCATCATCACCACCATCATCTCCATCAACCATGAGCTCCATCACCCCCTCCATGTGTGAGTAGTTGATGTAGGCATGTGAGGTGTGAGGGGTTTTGGATGAGATTGATCATGTAATTGCTACCCGGTATGCGGGATCTAGGGGTTTGTCTTGAGAATTCTTATGTCTAATGTTGATGCACTATTGCTAGGCTTAATGCTTGTTACTAGGGCCCAAGTAGCATGATTTCAGTACTGAACTTACATTGCTACATCATATATTTGAGTTTGGTATCTATCTGCAATGTGTATTACCTGCTATTATGTTGAACCTGCGAACCCTAAAGTGATAGCTAGGGAAAACAAGGGGGATATGTTCTAGTTTGAGGATTATGTGTGTTCATGGAGTGTTAATGCGTTGGTCCGGACTATTCGAAAGGGTAGACATTAATTACCTGTAGTTCCAAATTGGCCCCGGTAAAATGGGCAGGTAGGACAATAGGCTTAATGCAAATTCTCTTGGTTAGTACGCACAATAATTTACGGAACACACACCTACATAAAACTGAGATAGAGAAAGGCCCCGCTGCTAGAAAAACATTATTACATGATCAATCTTATCCGTGCAACACCCCGATGTCACCTCATGCCTGCGTTTTAGTCTCTGGTTTACTTTCACTCTTTTCCGGTGAAAACTGGGAAAACAATTGCTCTCCATTTACTTTCTGTTTGTTTACTTTCACTGCATTATTACACTCACCACTCTCGCTGCAAGTTTATTGATACACAGGTGTGGTTGGGTGTGTCGTCCCAATTGCTAAAGTCTCACCGGTATTCTTGTGTTCCCACTGAGTCGAACTACAAATTTGGGTAATACTTCCCATCGAAGACTACGATTGATCTCCTGCACTTGGGAGCCATCAAGACTGTTTTCTGGCGCCGTTGCCGGGGAGCTTAGCTTTATTGGTAAGACCACTTGTTATTGTCTACTTGCTGCACTTTCTTGTTCCCTACAATGGGAAAGGGAAAGGACACTTCGAAGGAGGTAATGCCTTCGACTACTCGTTCTGGTAATGATTTGCCTAGTAGACCAAATTTTTCACCTAATATTGTTTCTACTGTGGCTGCTAAGAAAAAGAAAGGAATAGCTGGTAAATCACCATTGTCAAAAATGTCTACTAGTACATCTAATGATCAAACACTGATAATGTAGACAAAGAACTAGCTTCTGAAATTCCTGAAACTATTGAAACACCTGAGGCAAATGAAACACCTGAAACAACTGAAATTCCTGAATCTTCTGTAGATGAAAATGTAGAACTTGAGCTAGAAAGAAATGAGACTCGTAGAGAGTATGAATATGGGGCCTCTTCTGAAGAAGAAGAAGCATTTATTGAGGCCTTTATATCACCTGATTATACAAAACTTGATAACTCTCTATTTATGATGATGCATCTCTTGGAAATTGTTTTGCTGCTACTAGGAATTTATGTGGCCCAGCTATTAGAATTAGAGATAAAGATTATGAATTCAATGTTAATCCTGAGATAATTGAGATAGTTGAGAAGTCTAGATTCTGTGGAAAGGATGAGGAGTCTCCTCTTGATCATATTGCCGAATTGCATGCTTTATCTACTACATTTGGAAATGATGAAATCCGTCAACATTATTTATTCTTAAAATTGTTTCCTTTTGCTTTGGGTGAAGATGCTTGAGTTTGGTATAATCGTTTAGGACCTGCATGTATTACTAGTAAGGAAGAATGCTTGCAATTGTTTTTCAATAAATATTTTCCTGCTGAAAGGATACATGCATTAACTGTTGAAATTGGCAATTTTAAACAAGATAAGAAAGAGAGTCTACCCCAAGCTTTGGGGAGATTTGGTAAAATGTGTAAGAAATGTCCTGGTAATGGTTTTAAACCTCATGAATTGCTTGATATATTCTATAATGTACTAATGGGGGAAACAAGAGACTACCTTGATAGTATTGCAGGGAATATCTTTAGGGACAGAAGTGTTGATGAAGCAATTGAATTGCTGGAGTCTATTCTTGAGAATGAAGCTGATTGGAACATTGAGGAGATAGATAAAAATGAGACACTCCCAGAGAAGAAAGGAGGTATACTCGAATTGAACCAAGAAACAATGGCTGAAGCTTCCAAGGATATTAAAGAGAAGGGAATTAAAACCTCTCATCTGAAGGAATTATCTGAAATGGGTATTAAACTTCCTACTGATGAACCTTGCTTTCCAATTCAAGTGAACTCTATACTCCCTATGGAAGGTAATGAGGAGGTAACACCTCTTGTTGATGTCTCTTATGTTAACAATTTTGCTTATCATGATAATCCTGAGGAGCGTAAAATTAGAATGACTATCATGGAAAACCATCATAAAATTAATTTCCTCCGTAAAAATTTAAATGCTAGTGTAGGGGAAGTTAAAAGAATTGTTAAACATTGTGAAATGATGAACAATCAAGTTGAGAAAATGATTTCTTTACAAAATCAATTGTATGAAAATCTGAATAAACAAAAACAATTATGTGGAGTTAATACAAGGGAGGGCAAGCACCCAGGATCCTGATTATCCTGATGATCATCCTAAAAGAAAAGAGCAAGTTTCTCTTAAAGATAAATCTTTTGCAGGAAAATCTCCCAGTGAAAATGAGCATGATGATGACTCCAATGAGCAAGACAAGGATATTTCTATTTCTGATGCTGAAACTGAGGATGATAATAATGAAGAAGCTGCTGGTAAGGAGGATCCTCAGCCTCCTATTGAGAAGACCAAGAAGAAGAAGAAACCAAATAAAGATAAAGAAAGGGATCCATGGGTACAAAGACCCATTCCATATCCCCAAGAGGTATCAAAAACAAAAGATGAAGAGAGGTATGGGCAATTTTATGATATGATTAAGAATATGAAATTAGAGATTCCACTTATTTATGCTATTAAGAATCCTCCATATTCAAAATACATGAAAGATATTGTCACTAATAAAAGAAAGATACCTACTGATGCTATTACTGCTATGCTTGCTGATTATTCATTTAAAGGAAAATTGCCTGAAAAACATGGAGATCCTGGTATTCCTACTATTCCTTGCAAAATTAAAGAAGCCTATGTGAAATATGCATTATGTGATTTAGGAGCTGGTGTTAGTGTTATGCCTTTCTCACTATAAGAAGCTTAATTTGAACAAACTAGTTCCAACAGAAATATCTTTACAAATGGCTGATAAAACAACTGCTGTACCTATAGGAATATGTGAGGATGTTCCAATCTCTATTGCTAATGAATTGATACCTACTGATTTTGTTATATTAGAAATGCCTGAAGATGATAATCTATCTATTATTCTTGGTAGACCTTTTTTGAATACCGCGGCAACTGTGATAAATTGCACTGAGAGAAAAGTGACATTTAATGTTAAAGGAAAAGAGCACACTATTTATTTTCCCAAGAAGAAACATGTTACAAGTATGAGCACAAGTGTGAATGCTATACAAATAAATTCCATTAAGATTGGTAGCATTGAAATACCTATACCACCTCCGGCACCAAGGTATGAAATATTGATGATTGGGACCATTCCAATCAAATATGAGGTAACTTGATTTATTGTTTTATAATAAGTAATAATAAGAATCATGAGCTATATTCTTTACATGTTGCTAATGAGACCTAATCAACCTCATTACTAATGTGGAAATGATAAAGGCATGATTCAAAAACATTTAAATTGCATTTTTTTTGTTATTTGCTTTAAAATTGTGAGACATAGACATAGTATTAAAAAAATTAGAATCATAAATCACAGAATTTGAAGTTTTAGAAATTCTATGTAGAAAAGTTTCACGTAAAATTCCAGAAAAAATAGGGGGTCAGTTTTTTGCCCGAAGGGACCAGCAGCCAGTGGGGGAGCACCAGCAGGCCACCAGGGGCCAAAATAGGTACCTCCACACGGCCAGATTCCTTGGCCGCGTGGGATACCCCATTTTTGGCCACAAGTGGATGCTGGGGCCCATCCAATGCTCATCTGCTCCCTTTCGACCGAAAACCAACCCCAGTTCATCTCCTCCATTTTTTCCGTGCTCTGTTTCTCCGTCAATCCTCGATCTCCACATTTGAGGCAGATTTTTCAAATCTGTTTGATGGAATCACTCCTTGGTATGTAACTCCTTCAATCATCCAATTACTTTTTGCTCCCATGCTTTGTGTATGAAGTATTTTGCTGCACTAGGTGTCACCTATTATGTCTAAGAACTCCATGAATTTAAGTTTTCTAGTTGATATGGATGCATGATATTGATTAGAGGACTAGTTATGGATGCCTTAGCAATGTTTTAGAGTGATACAATTTATTTTTTGTAGAATTAATTTTGGTACAGCAAGGTAACATGCTGAACAAGGGAAAGGCATTGCTTGGGATGTCCTCAAGGACAAGGAGAAGAGAATCAAGGGTGTCCAACAATCATGATGATAATCAGTTATGGGAGGATGAATTGGTTTTTGCAGGTGAAAATCTGCGTGTCCATACCACAAGATGGCAAGACCCCGAAGTTCTTGAACATTGGGGGATTGCTGAAGATTTCCAAGCCTTTGCTGCAACTACGGGGCTGCTTGAGTTCTCACGCCATCCATGCAACACATATGTGGAACTCTCGAGGGAATTCCTCTCTACATTCAGGTTCGAGTGACCGGTGGTGCACCGGAAAAGTAAGTCTAAGAACCCTCCTCCAGCTACTTTTGTCATTAAATTTACAATGAGGGGGCAGCGTTTAGTCATGTCATTAGAGGAATTCTGTAAGGCTATACGTGTACCAACTACGGGGTTATGGGATCAAACATATGTTGATTCTAGAGAAGAACTTGTCACATTCTGGCGTAGCATTGCTAAAAATATTCCTGAAAGAATGAATAGAGGAAAGCTCACATGCATCCAACACCCGGGCCTTAGATATTTTGCATTGTTTCTTGCTAGAGGATTCCTTGCTAGGGATAACACTTCTGCTTGCACTGGTCCTATGATCTATTTATTAAAATGTGCAATGGAAAATACAACACCTATATATAACCTGGAAACCATACTTGCTAGAACTTTGCATTTAGCTGTGAGTAGGAATGGCACGGATAAAACTCCTTTATATGTTGGTGCCATTGCCACTTTAATCCATGAATACATTATGGCAGAACGAGGTTTTAATGATAACTTGGGTACCATGGTAAATGAGTCTCGACTGCTGGATTTTGGTTTACTTTTTCTCATGGATATGAGCAGGGCTGAGAAAGAATATTTTTCATATTACTATAAGGATTCTAATGGGCACATTGTGTCTGTTAGGATCCCTTGTGTTGACTTGTTTGACAGGGAGACAAAGGGGACTGTGCAAGAAGAGCCACAACAAGAAGAGCAACAACAGGAGGAGCCCCAATACCAGGCGCCTATGGCATATCCCTGGGGCATCCCTGAACCACACCTTAGAGCACAGGCATGGCAGGATCCATCCTTCTTCCAGGGAGGCTCGTCGAGTGGTGGACATGATTACCACCCAGGATACTAGCTTGATCACAAGCTTGGGGGAGTATTTCTCTCCCTCCTCATTCGTTGTGTTATATCACTTGCATGTTATTTGTTGTTTTATGTTCTTTAAATCTGAAAAACACAAAATATTTCTGTTATTTGTTAGCTAGTTTACTTCTGGTTATTTACATTATGTTTCTAAAAATCAAAAACCACAAAAAGATTTTTGTTTTCTTGAGTTTAGTATAAATACGGAGCTGCAGGAATTGCTGAAATATGTTCACTGTTATATGCTTTAATCTTTACTTGTGACTCCGTTTGAGCTGAAAATTTAATCACTACTGCAACTTTTTATGGCCTTCACCTCTGTAAAACATGAGAAACTTTTGAGGTGTTTAGGTAGGTAAACAAATTGCTGAATGCAGTAACTTTTTATAGCAATATTTGAGTTTTTATTGAGCAGTTCAAGTGGGGAGAGGAGAACAACAATGATATGATAATGTGCTTGAAGGGATGAAAGGTATGGCACCTTTGCCGTGCTTATGTATGCTTTTTAATAACAGCAAGTGCACACCTTATGATTCCCTTAACACTTAGTGACATAATAGCCATTGTTTATCTTCTCCGTGGTTTAGTAGAATATATTCTGATGCAACTGAAATATTGTTTAGTGTCATTACTTGGCTGATGGATTGAATAATTGTAGCCTTAAGCAAAGGTTTACGCATCCCATTGTTCTTACTGAACTTGCCAACCAAGGAAAGAATTAAAAGAGAAAATTTCATGAATGATAAAAGTGGAGTCTTATGCTTGACGAACTTATGGTTGGGGGTTAGTCTAAATGTGTATCACATGGAAAACTTTCAACGCTGCATTAAGAATTCTATATTCAAGTTGATATCATGTTCTTTTAACTGTGGATGCCTGTCATGCCGAAATGAGGTAGAGGAATAGTAAGTCTTGATGAGTAAGTATATATGATTAGAGAGATGCATTGGGCCGCTAACCCAAGCCATGCGATATCATGGTGTAAATTTACTTATAACTAGAATGGACTCCGCAACATATCCTATAATAAAATAAGAAGCTATGCATATGGTGAATGAAATAAAAAAGGATAATGTCCATTCCATTTGTTTGTCTTGCCATTTTGACATGGGCTGGTTTCCATGTCATGGGGCAAGAGGTGCCCCAATTGCTGCTCTCTATGATGTCATTAATACTTACAATGATTGTACAAGGCTTATTAGGAATCTAGAGTTGAGTAATGATGGTGCGGGACTTCGTTTTTAAGGGGCATGAGGCTTTCAACTTGTAGTTTGTCAAGCATAAGAATCAAAATGAAAAATTAATGCTTTAGCAAAACTGAGAGCAAGGTAGTAAGCACAATGATTTTACTTGCAACATATGAAAGAATCAGAGATCTCAAAAATCTTGATATGATTCAATCATCAGCGATGCACAAGCCTTTGTTTATGTCTACAATTGAGCAAACTCATTAAAGTATTAACACTTCATGTTATTTCTATTGCAACAAGTATATATGCTTCAACACTGAGTAGATTCACACTTGCTAGTATTTTGCTACTTGTTACAGGAATCATGTCTTGAGTATTTGCTAGTATTAATTGATGATGCATATGCAATGCAAAGTTCTTGCCAAAGTTTTTATCGCTTCTGCACTGCGTTTGAGTTGTTCGAGGACAAACAACGAGCTAAGCTTGGGGGAGTTGATGCACCCAAAATGCATCTACTTTTCCAAGCACTTTGCATCGTATTTCTCTCCGGAGTCCCCCCATAATTGAATAAATCTGCAGAATCTGACGCTGTTTTTAGCAAAAGTCTTCTTTCCGTCTATTTTCGCAGGACTTTTCACAGGGGACGAAAACCACGTAACTTTTTATGGAAAAGAAGAGGAATGAGCACCAGATGGGGCCGGGGGGCCACCCGAGGGCCAGATTCCTTGGCCGCGTGGGGTCACCCCTTTTGGGCCCAGATGGCCCACTCCGGCTAGGTCTTCGACGTACCCCTCCATATATACGAGAAACTGACGGGTTTCAAAGGAGAGGGCTGTTCGCGAAATGGAGCGCCGCCACCACCACGATCTTCGATTTCGGAGTCAGATTGATCCGGGATTTCACCCCCGGAGGTGGAATTCGAGGGGCTTCGTCACCATCATCATCACCACCATCATCTCCATCAACCATGAGCTCCATCACCCCCTCCATGTGTGAGTAGTTGCTGTAGGCATGTGAGGTGTGAGGGGTTTTGGATGAGATTGATCATGTAATTGCTACCCGGTATGCGGGATCTAGGGGTTTGTCTTGAGAATTCTTATGTCTTTTGTTGATGCACTATTGCTAGGCTTAATGCTTGTTACTAGGGCCCAAGTGGCATGATTTCAGCACTGAAATTACATTGCTACATCATATATTTGAGTTTGGTATCTATCTGCAATGTGTATTACCTCCTATTATGTTGAACCTATGAACCCTAAAGTGACAGCTAGGGAAAACAAGGGGGATATGTTCTAGTTTGATGATTATGTGTGTTCATGGAGTGTTAATGCGTTGGTCCGGGCTATTCGAAAGGGTAGACCTTAATTACCTGTAGTTCCAAATTGGCCCCGGTGAAATGGGAATGTAGGACAATAGGCTTTGTGCAAATTCTCTTGGTTAGTACACACAATAATTTACGGAACACAGATATACATAAAACTGAGATAGAGAAAGGCCCCGATGCTAGCAAAACATTATTACATGATCAATCTTATCCGTGCAACACCCCGCTGTCACCTCATGCCTGCGTTTTAGTCTCTGGTTTACTTTCACTCTTTTCCGGTGAAAACTAGGAAAACACTTGCTCTCCATTTACTTTCTGTTTGTTTACTTTCACTGCATTATTACACTCACCACTCTCGCTGCAAGTTTGTTGATACACAGGTGTTGTTGGGAGTGACGTCCCAATTGCTAAAGTCTCACCGGTATTCTTGTGTTCCCACTGAGTCGAACTACAAATTTGGGTAATACTTCCCATCGAAGACTACGATTGATCTCCTGCACTTGGGAGCCATCAGTGCTTATCAACACTAACGGCTTACCAACTTTCTCTCCATCTTTGTTGTCTATTTTGCAGAGATTTGGTGACCCTATCAAGCATCCTCAACCTCATAGACTCCTCCACATACAAGGCTCTCCACAACACATGAACATCGGCACCGACTTGAAGAGTTGGAAGGAGCACATTCCGCTCATCATGATCCACATGGAGATTGACAAGAGCTTCTACGACAAGGCATTATCCTTCCACACTCCTCAAGTCAAGATCTACACGGCGCGTCACAAGCACTTCGACATCAACGACTTCTACGCATACATCCCTCATGTCATGATGTGCATGGAGTTCGACAAGCGCGTCAACGACAATGACTACCACGTCTACATCCCCTTCGTCAAGATGCACTTTGAGTTCGACAAGCGCGTCAACAACAATGATCACCACGACTACACATCAACCGCCACGATGTACATGGACTTCGACACGAGCATCAACAACAACCAATGCGTCAAGTTCATCTACACTCTACCGCTTCCGCAAGCTCATACTCATCCACCCATTGAGGAACATGTCAAGATCGTCATCGCCTTTTGCCTACACCCTCCACGATCATACCTTGGCATGACCTTCGATAAGAGGCTCAACTTCAACGACTACACCGCCTCGCAAGATCTTCCTCAACCATCCAAGGAGGAACATTTCATGATCTTCATCACCTTTGGACCACCTCCACTACGAGCCTACCGTCACATGATCTTCGACAAACGGCTCAACTTCAACGACATCTTCGTCGTCAACATTCCTTCTCCCACTCACAAATGGATGGAACGAGAGTCGAGGACGACTCTTCTTCAAGAGGGGGGGAGATGATGTAGCCCACCGTATTCAACCAAGCAAAACATCGACGCACAACAAGGTGAACTCACTCCTATCTCCGTACGATTCCGGTGACTTGGTGAAGGTGCTCTACCTCATGAAATACCCCTCTACATGCATAGGTGGAATCACCACATGGAGACCCAAGATGGTGCCCAAGATTCTCAAGAACACATCCAAGAAGGTGCACATGAAGCGAGGAAGGAAGCTGGTGAAGACGTCGTCAAGATCGGAGCTCCGAGGTGGAAGAACGGAGGGAAAAGGGGGCTGCCGGCCTCACCCCCCAGCCAGGCCGGCCTCCCCCCACCTCAGGCCGCCCCCCTGGCCGAGCAGGCCGGCCTCCCCCTCGCCCACCCCGGCCTCGGGCCGGCCAAGCCCATCCTCAGGCCGGCCACCCACCCGAGAGGGCCGGCCTCCACCCCGGCCCCAGGCCGGCCCCTCCTAGGCCGGCCTCCCTCTCCCACCTCGGCCCCAGGCCGGCCCCCAGGCCGGCGCGCCCTGGGCCGCCCCTGCCCCCACCCCGGCCTCCAGGCCGGCCAGGCCGGACTCCTAGGCCGGTGTGGCCTAAAATGCACAGATTTGCCCCGTTTTGACACCGTTTCGACCCCCTTTCGACCCCGAGCTATATAAGGGACTCCGGTGGCTAGATCTAGGGTTGAGGGATGATTTGAGAACTTCGGGCTATGCCCTTGTATCCCTCTTGTGAGGTGACTCCTCTTACGAGGCTACTCCTATGATGTGTATCTAGGACCGTATCAAGATCTCTCCAAGGAGCTACTCTTTCACCTTGTGATTCTAGTAGTGCTTGCCAACCTTCCCCTTGCGGCTTCTGTTGGATCGGTAGACCGACCGGTGAGAGAAATCGGTTTCAATTAGTGTGTTGTTGACTTGGGTTTGCGATCCCTCGTAGGCTTCACGAGTTATCTCCCCCCTTTTGTGTTTCCACGTGTTTTCCCTCGATTTCCCCTCGATTCCCCCTCTCGTGTTCATCGCGTTCTTCGTGCGTTCTTCGTTCGTTCTTGTCGATTTGTGAAGATCGGGCCAACTTAGAGGTCAACATCTATATCAAGAGGTCGCTCCTCTCCGTAGAAACACACATCCACACCTCTACCTCATATTTCTCTCGAGCACTGCACCACCGATAAGGACATCTCCATCCTGTGTCGCGGCGTGCACCGCGAGACGGGACAGTAGGCCTCCGAAACCGCGTCTCTTCGGATCCTGTACGGGGGAAGGGCGATAAGATTTTTGGGGAGCGCTCCGGCGCGACTACTGGCATCATCGTCATCACGGACGCCGACGACTACTTCTCGAACGACGACTTCTTCCCAGACATCGACAACCTCTTCGACGACATGTCTGGCTCGCCCAACGTCAACGGTTCTTCGTCTGCACCGTACATGTTCATGTTTTTGTTTCATGTCTCAATACATGTTCTTCTAATACCAATCTATTTGAACCTGTCTATGTCGCATTTTCATACAAATCATATGACTAGTTTATTTCCAGTTATTCTAGCCATATGTTATTTATCTTTTTCATTGATTAAATCATTTGGAAAATTGCTCATATATTCAAGCTTCGAGTTGGTGTACCCATCATCCTTCTTCAATATTATGACACACCTCCTAGTTTACCTAGTCAAAAAAATTACCATTCTCGGTCCACGTGGGTATCCTTTAACCCCGGTTGGTAAGCCCACCGGGACATAAGAGGGCCTTTAGCCCTGGTTTGACAAACCCGGTTGGGCAGCTGGGGCATAAGGCATCCCAACCGGGACTAATGCCCTATTCTTCGCTTTTCTTCACTAGCGATGTGGTTGATAGACTCTCACTGTCTCACTGATAAGTGGGACCAATCGCTCGCGGGCCTACTAGTCACGGACTCATTGCAAGGGTGTGTCTGTGCGAAACGACCAAAGACGTTGGAAATCGCGTATGCGCGTCAGACTTTTTCAGGGCGCCCCGAGAAAAAACCGTTGTTTATTGGGGTCTCCACGAAAGCACCTAGCTACTACGCGTTTAACAATACGAAGTCCCTTCTATGTCTCACGCCCAACTGGATCTTCTCACGCCCATCTCTCCGCTTAAGCTCGATAGATCTGGGAGCCAAGAATCCTCGGAACAAGCACCACAAGCCTTCAGCTCACCAGGTTAGTAGTACGATTTCTGCGGTATTGCTCCTTTCGGATTTCCCGTGTGCTTCAGAATAGAACAGTATTATATACGCAAGGTACTGTTTTTATGCTCTGCGGTTATTTCAGCATCGTGTTGCCCTCTGTGCTTCCATCAGGAATTAAACCCTAGCCTGATTGATTTCTATTAGACTCAAAAGTTACATAGATAGTTGGAACTTCACGGAGAGGTGCTGCTAAAAATGGCTAATCCAATTGATATATGGGAGAAGAAGCTACAATATCCAAGTGAGACACCAATACCTCTGCCATTAGCATTTCTGAAAGTCATCACCAGTGATTTTTCCGCTGAGGAAGTACTTGGCAGAGGTGGGTACGGAGTGGTTTACAAGGTATGACAAGTCCTTTCACTCCACGTATGCACTGCCAGTTAGCAATAATGGTCATTGACCAAAGACACAACTGCATACTATGAACAGAGTTTTAACTTTAAATCACAGGGAGTTCTTAGTAGCGGGAAATTTATCGCAGTCAAGAAGATACATGACATACATCTGATCGATAATACTAAATTCCACAATGAGATCAGTTCACTTATGGGCATCAAGCACCAAAATATAGTGCAGTGTGTAGGTTACTGTGCTGAATCAACTTTTGAAATGATGAGGACGGAAGGAAGTGGGAATTATATATTGGCTGAAATACCGAAAAGACTTCTCTGCTTTGAGTATGTATGTAATGCAAGCCTTGACCAGCATATCTCTGGTATGATTACGAAAATCTCTACTACTTTATTTCTTTTTATTTTTACTTTTGTTCAAAGTTAAGTTTGTACTCCCTCTGTTTCAAAAAACATGAATTTCATTATCAAAATATGGATGTACGTAGACATATTTTAGTGTATACATACATGTATATTTGGACAAATCGAAGTGATGTATTGTGGAACGGAGGGAGTAGAACATATCTCATCTTCAAAGGATTGATATATACAAACTATATATATCATTTGACCTACCTTATGGTACCACAAGTGTAACCATCGTCTCGGTTTATAATTTTTATACTATATCAATTTAACCGATGAATCTTCAGGCTTAGAGTGGAACATGAGATATGAAATTATCAAGGGGATTTGCGGTGGCCTGCATTACCTTCATGAGCAATGCCGTATTATTCATCTGGACCTAAAACCTCAAAATATATTGCTCGATTCTACAATGGTTCCCAAAATCGCGGATTTTGGTTTATCAAGGATCTTTGGTGAAAAGGAGTCGCGAATCATCATTGAAAATCATGCCGGGTCACAGTAAGTTTTGTCTTATTTTAAAGCATGTCCTGTTCATTCTTCACATGCCTTAAACTTTCGATTTTGAAACTGAGCTGCAGGGGATATATGGCACCAGAGTACTTAATTCATGGCGTAGGCTCCACCAAAGCAGATATATTCAGTTTGGGAGTTATAATCTTTGAGATTGTCACTGGCCATAGAGACTATCCTCTGAGTTTTCAATATTTTCAGCACTTCAATGAGAAAGATTGTCCCCAGAGTACTGATACATCTAACCAGCACTCCATAGATGAAGTAAGAAGTAATCAAAGATTTTGCATGTATTAATCACACAACCTTTTTGCCAAATATATGTATGTAACAGTAAACCTTGCGAAGGAAAAAAAAGGGATGTTACAGTCATATAATTTTTTTTTTTGAACAAAAGAAGGTAGAGGATCCTCTACCTTATTATATTGCGGTGTTTAGATTACAAAAAGGGGAACGAAATGAAAGGAAAAAAAGTAAGAGAAGAAAGAGAAACAAAGGCAAAAAACACTGAATCGGATAGAGAAAAAAACCGAAAATTACAAAGATATGGTGTCCGCCCAGAGCATAATTTTGAGCCTCAGTTTGGGGGTTCTGTTAGACCAGAGGCGCAGTTCCTGGGAGATCATTTTGAGGACGAAGGCCCTGCTCCAATTGGCATGTTCGAAGACCCTGTGGTTCCTGGCTCGCCAAAGAACGAGTGCACAAGCAGCGAAGCAGATTGGCCATGCCTCACATGGCCTTGTTATGTGCACGCGAGCAACGAAGGTGGAGATGTCATTGGATGAACTGGCCAGATCAGCGAAGTGCAAATGTTCCCAGACCCACTGCGCTGGTCGACAATGTAGGATCAGATGCTGTATCGTTTCCAGGGCCGGGCAGATGTCACAACCAGCATCAGAAGTCCAGGTTTTGGCCGTAGTGTTGTCCTTCGTATTTAGACGACCTCTGTATGCTAGCCAGAGGAAAAATTTGTGCTTTGTTGGGATTTGTGGCAACCAAATCCACTTAGCCGGTCTCCAGCGCATGCCACGTTCTGATAGCAGACGATAAAATCCCTTTGTTGACGTTTGCTTGTGTCCACTGATCATGTATCTTTTGATCTGGCCAGTGGCTGCTGCATTGTGGTTAACTAGGATCGCAGTGAGCTGGTGAAACTGAATTTCAGCCGAGGCAGACAGTGGCTGGTGCAGCTGTAGCTCCCAGTTGCCGTCTCGTGTTTGTGATATAAGCGAGCAAAATGGGTCCAGTGCGAATGAGAACAGAGTTGGGTAACGGTTGGCGAGCCTACCCTCTGTGCACCAATCATCATGCCAGAAGGAAGTGGTAGCGCACACTGTCGTCGTGCATCTTGTTGACTGCTGGACTAGACGAACCAGAGGCAGAAGAGATTTCCAGAAGGCAGTGTCCGTGGCCCGAGGAGAGGCAGGGATATGGCCTGCACAGTACCAAGCAGTAAGCCAGTCCGTGCACGTTGCTGCATTTCCTGATAGCATTTTAGCAACGAGATTACTCATAAGAGCAGTGTTGTGTGCCTGTAGGTTCCTGATGCCCAATCCCCCTTGATCTTTGGGCATGGTAACTGTATGCCAGGCGACAAGGCAGTGGCCTCCATGAATTTCCGAGCTCCCTTTCCACAAGAATGCTCTCCTGATCTTGTCAACCTGCTCTATCGCTTTGGCAGGCCAGGCAATGCAGGCCATAAAGTAGTTTGGGATAGCTGATAGCACTGCATTGATCATTGTGATTCTAGCCCCTGATCCTAAGAGACGAGGAATCCACCCAGGCAGACGCCTGTCAATTTTCCGAATAATTGGCTGTAGCATTTGGGTGTTGATTTTTGTAGATGATAGAGGCATTCCAAGGTAGGTTCCAGGTAGTGTAGCCACAGAGCATCCAAGAATGTCAGCAATCTCAGCTGTTGTTGTGGCAGATATGTGGATTGGTACGATTGTGCTTTTGGAAAAATTAATAAGAAGACCAGATAATCGAGAGAATGCTTGCAGAATAGCCTTGGCAAACCTAGCCTGACCAGTAGATCCATGCAGCAGCAGCAATGTGTCGTCGGCATACTGCAATATTGGCAGAGGTGCATTTTGCAACAGTGGGTGTGATAGCAGTTGTGCGTTATACGCTTTCTTGAACATCTGTTGCATAACATCAGCGACCAAATCAAATAGATATGGTGATAGGGGGTCCCCTTGCTTGACACCACGAGAAATTGGGAATGCTGGGCCAATGCAGCCATTGATCAGCACCTGCATTTTGGATGAGGCAAGCAGTGTCTTAACCCATCGAATCCAGTTGTCTGGGAATCCCCTCGAGTGCATAACATGTGTTAGAGCATCCCAGTTTACTGAATCAAATGCTTTCTGAAAATCCAATTTTAAGACAATGAGAGGTTTCCTGTTTCTGTTAGCGCACTGTATCATCTCAATTGCAGTAGCAAAATTCTCCACTATAGACCTCCCACGAATAAATCCAGACTGCATGGGATCAACCAGTTCTCCAATAAGGGGTTGTAGTCTGTTAGACAGAACTTTAGCCAACAGTTTCGGGATGCTGTGTTGCAGGGCAATTGGTCGATAGTCTTTAATATACTGGGGGCTTTCGATCTTGGGAAGAAGGGTGAGAAATGCAGTGTTGACACTAGAGATGTCAATAGTACCTTGGTGAAATTCTTGGAATAATTGCAGCAGCTCAGGCTTCATAGCTTCAGCGTATTTTTTGAAGAATTCATTAGTGAATCCGTCAGGACCAGGGCTCCTATTGTTTGGGGCAGATGTGATAGCCAATTTGATCTCGTTCCATGAGAAGGCATCACCTAGGGAGGCTAGTATATCATGTTGAGGGGTGTACAAGGCCTGCAGATCAATGCACTGTTGCCAGATGCCCTGCTGGGAGAAAATATTCCGATAGTAGTCAGTGGCAATTCGCAGTTTATCGTTGTCTGAATAAACTTCCTCCTCACCGTCCAGTAAGAACTGAATTTTATTGCGCCTGAAACGATACGTGGCCATTGCATGGAAAAACCTTGTGTTTTCGTCGCCGAGTCTGCACCACTTTATCTTGGCCCTTCTTTTCCATCTCTGAGCATTGGCAGTGTTGATTATAGCGATCATAGAGCCGCACAATTTCCTTAATGAGAACTCCATATTGCTCAAGGGTCTCCATTCCTCAATTGCATCAAGTAGTTGCCTGGTGATATTGTTGTTGGATAGTAGTGATGCCTGACATAACTGCCGTCTGAGCCATTCTCTGGTCATTGCCCTAACAGAGCGCAATCTGTGGTTGATCTTAGAAACGATCGTCATAGGTCTGGTCCCTCTAGTGAGTCTGTCAGTTGTGAGATCCACTAGCACATTGTTAGAGCACCAAGAATTCTCGTACCTGAAGATGTAGGCCCGCGCTGACTGATTAGCCGTCGTCAGTAGCAGCGGAGTATGGTCTGAAGGCTGCATTGGGAGTGCCCTGCATTGTGCAGCCACAAACAGATTGCTTCCAGGAACATTGACCAAGATTCTGTCAAGTTTTACGAGGGTTGGTTGGCGCCGCATATTACTCCATGTGTATTTGCGGTTAGTGATATCTATATCCAACAGCTCCAGCCGGTTGATCCAGTCATTAAAGTAGCCCATTGCTGTCCAGTTGATGTTTCCATTGTTTTTCTCATGAGGGTACCTGTATATATTGAAGTCACCAGCTACGATCCAAGGAGAAGTAATTAGGCTGCCTAGCTGAGCCAGGGCCTCGAAGGTGACCGCTCTGTCATTGCTATCAGTGGGGGCGTAGAGGTTTGTGAGAAGGAATTCTGCATCACTTGTTGTATATTGTACCTTGGCATGCATAAAGTGTTTTTGCTGGTGCAGTATAGTGATGCTGAATTTTGTGCTGTCCCAGGCAATGAGCAGCCCAGCAGATGTTCCTTCAGAAGGCTCGAATAGAAAGCTGTCTAGCCTTTTAGGCAAAAAAGTGCGTGCCTTGAATAATGATATTTCCTGTAATTTAGTTTCTTGCAGACATAGAATATCTGGTTTAATGTTAGTGATATTCGTAAAGATGGTGCAGTTCTTATCATTATCACCAAGCCCTCGAATGTTCCAGGATTCAAGATTCATTGAAAGAGACAAGCCCCGCCAGGAACCAGGTAACAGAAGACAACGAACAAGCAAAGTACAAGCAATGCTGAAAGCGAACAAGCCTAACGGTGCCTTGGGGCCTCGACGAAAACAAGCTGAACAGAGACAAGCAACAGTGCTGGCCTGGAGCGGCACCGTGGTGCTTCACCAGCTTTAGGAGAAGTAAACTAAAGGAATTAAGACAGAGGCCCCCACTAAGCCTAAGACACCGAAAACCGGACGAGCTCGAGGAGTTAGACATGATTTGAGACAGTCTTCTCCGAGGCTGAGTCAGATTCAGCGCGAAGCGCATCGGAGATCACATCATTTGGATCAATGCCGCAACAGGAGGCCAGGTACTTGAGCTTCTCCAGGCCCGTGTGCTCCGGGTACTCGGTGAGAGGCAGCTTGATGGACTTGTTGAGGTCAGGGACCTTCCTTGTTTTGCGACGCCTGGAAGACGCGGATCCAGCGGAAGAGGCAGAAGCACCCTTGGAGCCGGAGGAGGTAGCTTTTCGCTGCGCAGCGCGCTGCACGGTGTCGACGCGCGCGCCGTCGTGCAGTATGCGGATGCGATCACTACGCCGGACGGTGTCCCCCTTCCTGCTGTAAGTGAGCAGGGAACGCTTGGCGGGTGGCTCAGCCGGAGCGGGAAGATTCAAATCCAGCTCCCCTGTTGCCGAAGTAGAGTAGCCCACTGGCTCATGGTCGATGGCCGGCGAGGCGGGCTCCTTTCCCGCGCGTCGCGCGGCACGCGAGCCCAGCCCAACCACTGCGTCCGCTGCGCGAAGCGGAGCGTCCGGTGTGGCTAAGCGGGCCGAGCCTTGTGCGTCGACTGAGCGCACAGTATGCGCCCGCTGGATCTCTCCCCTGGGAGACAGCATCGGCGTGCCAGCGCCAGCTGCCAGACTGCTGAGAACGGGAGACGGCGCGAACGCGCAAGAGACGAACGGGATAGGTGTGGAGGCTATCGGGGAGAAAGGCACGTTGTACAGCGGCACAATCTCCAGGTTTTTGTGGCAGGTAATGGAAGGTGGCATGGTGCACGTGGGGATCGAAGGCAGATGGAAGTCAGAGGTTGGGAGGATGGTGGAAAGAGGAGGGAACTCAAAGCCCTCGTCAGGCGTCCCCAGGCTCAGCGGCGCCTCAGGACCAACGGCGTGAAGCGGCTGCAGAGATTTAGGAGCATAATTTGAGTCTATAGCTGGCAGCAGCGGTAGCGGAATCTTCCCAAACGTAGGGTCGGGGAAAAGGCTGAAAAGCAGGGAACGCACGCTCTCGCGCGTCAGAGCTGCTGCAGCACCCAGAACAGGCCCACGGGAGTCAGAGTTGATGTTGAAAACTGGGAATGCGTCCTCTCCGAGACGAGACAGGCTCGGAGATCCGATAGGGATGCGGACTGATATCACACGAGCGTTGCTGAGGGTGACTGTTAGGTGAAAAGTGGCTGAAGTGTCAAAGACTGCATCTGAGTGAGGGTTGCGAGGGGGGGCCAGCGGGTAATCAACCTTGGCAGAGATGGAGAGCAGCGAGAGAAAGTCTGTCAGGTTTGCTGCGAGAGGGGTGGAAAGCGCGCGGCGAGCGCGCTCGAGCACGGCTCGTTCGATGGTGACAGCTGCTGTGGTGACTGCGAAAGGTTGCACGACCGGCAATGCAGCTACAGGCTCGGGTGGCGAGGCGGGACAGGCCAGCTGCAGGTCAGCTGCGATGGGATCAGCCGAGCGGGCTGGAGAAGCAGCTGGGGAGGCAGATGGAGTGGGTGGAGGGGCGTCTGAACCGGACCGCACCCAGCGGTAGGCGGAGCGGGCGCGGCGCGCATTGGGGGAGGCGAAGGACCCCTGGAAGTAACGGTGGTGACGCCCGAAGCGGTCCGGTGGTGGTGGAAAGTTGTTGTGGCGAGTGTAAGGCACCGGGCGCGAAAAGGTATCCCAGACCTCGTTGACGAACACATCGGCGTAAGCTCCCGATTCGCCGTGCTTGTGGAAGGCTATATGGTGTGGAACGTGGGAAGGATCTTCGACCTTAACGATGGCGAAGAGGGCGGAGTAATCGTGGCTGCGGACGGCGGCGTGCTCCACGCTCATGAGGGTGCCGAACCCGGAAGTGGCGATGGTGATGCCTCGGCGATCCCAGAACTCCAGCGGGACCTTTTCGAACGTGAGGCAGACTACATATCGATAGGAGAAGGAAAAGGCCTCCTCCCCCGCGTCATGCGGGACGATGCGCACCTCGTACCGCTCACCCTCGTAGGACAGGCGAATAGGGCTTGCCAGCATGGCGAACTCCTGCTCGCGCAGCCGCAGGAACATGGCGTAGCACGCCCCCGACGAGCTAGACGCGAAGCGGACGGTGGGGTTACGAAGGCGCTGGTGGAAGAGACGGCGGAGCCAGGGGATTGGGTTTAGGCGTGGCGGATCGATGATGACGAGGCAGGTGAGGGCGTGTGGATCCTGCACCGGAGGGCAGTGAATGTCGAGCGAGGTGGGGCAGCCGTGGATGATCGGCTCCATGGTGTGGTTGCGATGAAGGAGGGAGCAGCGAAGGCGGAGGAGGGCTTTGCAGTCGCGGCGAGTATGGCCGCAAGAGCGGCAGAACCAACAGACGATCGGGTCGCGGCACTCACTAGCACGATGGTGTCTCTTAGCTAGACATCTGAAGCAGCGAAGGTGGAGGTCCGCCGGGCGGTGGAGGAAGAAGCCAGGTTGAGATGGACGAGGGGGAGGGTGCGTTTGTGACCGGAGCAGCATGTCCTTATAGGAGGAGGAAGGCACCGTTGAGACTGCCGACGCGTCGCAATTACTGGGGGTCGCATTGAAGATCGGCAACTCGGGAACTTGAAGAAGGTGGCTTGAAGAGGGATGTGAGGAATGAATGAAGCCGCTTGACGTTCCATCCGTCAGATATCCGGACAGCTCCCTGTCGGAGGGGACAGCGGTACACCCTGGCGTCAGAGAAGCGTTACTACCCTTGGAACCTGCGCACTGACCTTCCCTTTGCTGCGAGGCCGAGACGAGAAGTCGAGCGGGACCACTAGCAGTAGCAGCGGGGGGGGACTGGAGCAGGTGAGGGCTCGCAGAGCGGGAGGGGGGCAAGGAGTTTAAGCCCTGCAATGCCCGTTCTGCATAGCCTGACGCGGAGTAACTCCCATGGCAGGGCCTGCTGCTGGGTGCTTGCATGGGAGCCACGGATGCAGGTTCGTGGCTAGCATGCGAACTGACTCCCTCGCGACGGGGCGATTGGGCGGGAACGCAAGCGGGCCGAGAGATAGAGATAACGAACAGTAGCGGCCCAGCGGCCCAGCGGCCCTTCAGCGCAATAGCGGCAGCAACGTGCGGAGAGCGGATACGAAAGAGGAAGGAACCGTCTTCTCCGCGCGCAACATGGAACCACTCCGGGCGGCCGCCGAACCAGCGGCAGAGCTGCGCCGCCATGAAGCAAGCATTGATGCTTACACCGCTAGTAGTGAGGCGAACGGAGAGCAGAGAAGGAGGACACTGCCAGCCCGCAACGGAATCGAAAACACCGTGATGAAATTTAGCAAGCATGCTGTTGTCGAACCGGACCCCCTGAGGGAGCCCAGGAGGACGCCCTGCCATAGCAACCGGCCACCGGTGCCTGGCGACGAAACGGGGCTAGAGGAACTACATGCAGCTACTGGCGGGGCTAGGGGAACTTATCTTGATCCTGGAGCACGCAGGCCGGCGATGCAGGGAAGAACTGTCTTGAGCAGAAACCGGCTGGACGCGCGGCAAGCCGGCGAGGGAGCACGATGCCTGGGCCTGCACCTAGGCTGGTCCTGCTGGTTGGCCGTCGGTACCGGAGCCACAGTCATATAATTTACTCTCTGTTAGAAACATTTACCATCGATCTCATGATATGTACATGTTTGATAAAACATGAGAAATGCAATTTACATGGTGTTATATCTTGCTCAAAACTATTGTTTCCTTCTTTTAGATTTTTATTCTTAGTCTGATGTCTGAATTAATTTCTTATGCTTTATTCTGACTCATAGGGTTTGTATGCATTTTAAAAGTATGTTAAGCATATTCATTTCAATTCCGCAGATACTTCATATTTGGAGAAATAGGTTACAGAAATCAGAGGTAGACACGGTAAAATTGGAACAAATACGGGTATGCGCCGAGTTAGGAATACAATGCACTGGATTTTACCCCGGCAACAGACCATCTATGCAACATATAATTGATCGGCTCGATGAAGTGAATATTATGTATGGAACCGTCGAAACAGGCATGGGTAGTACTTCGACAGCAGCGCAGATATGTTCAGTCATGTCACAGAAGATGGTCCAGGATCAAGTGCCTGTGGTCAGCATTCCAGCAAGTAAAACAGAGAACTTCTCCAAAGACAACTCCGCATCTCCTGTTATCCCGGATGCTTATCGTTGCCCAATATCACTCGCCTTAATGGAAGACCCGGTTATGCTCACCACTGGGCAGGTCTCTGCTTACTTAGCCTACTCTCTGTTTATTATCAGTCCGTATAGCTTCAATTTGCATTTCATCTCACTTTAACGATTCCCTGAAAATGCATCTACAGACTTACGATCGACACAACATCATGATATGGCTGAACGCTGGGCATGACACCTGTCCGAAGACGAAGCAGAGGCTTGTCAACAAATCCATGACTCCAAATCATGTCCTTCACGAGCTGATCACCCAGTGGTGTGAAGCAAACGGTTTGGAGCGGCCGAAACACTCTGCTCAACTTGGTAGTGATGCATCGGCAGCACCATGCACCGCTTCAGAGCATGATATAGTCTCTGAGCTTCTTGAGAAACTATCATCCCAAAATGTGTTTGACCAGCGTGGAGCTGCAGGTACGCTCCGTGAGCTTGCCAGGCGTAACAATAAAGATCGTGTGCGTATAGGAGACTCTGGCGGCATTCCTATTCTCGTGAGCCTGTTGTCAACAACTGATGTTAGCACCCAGGTGCATGCTGTTACTGCTCTCCTGAATGTCTCTATTCATGACGAGAACAAGGCACGGTTGGTTCTCTCCGGAGCTGTTCCTGGACTTGTGCGAGTGGTAGAGAGTGGCAGCCCGGAGGCGCAGGAGAATGCTGCTGCCACGTTGTTCAGCCTATCAGTTGTCGACGAGTACAAGGAGACGATTGGGGCTTCTGGATCAATTCCGCCTCTCCTAGTGCTGTTGAGTACTGGGAGTCAGCGGGGTAGAAAGGATGCTGCAGCAGCACTGTTCAATCTGTGTACCTATCAGTGCAACAAGAGTAAAGCTGTTAGAGCTGGGTTGGTCCCTATACTGCTAGAGTTTCTAACGGGAAGTGGAAATGGAATAATGGATGAGGCCATTGCTATATTGGCACTTATTTCGGGCCATCCCGAGGGGAAGGCAGCTATTAGTGGTGCCGCGGCCATACCAAGCCTGGTTGGGCTTATCAGAAATGAATCCCCAAAGATCAAGGAGAATGCAGCTGCAGTTCTCCTGCATCTCTGTAATGGTGAAGGGGAACGGCAGCAGCAGAATCTTGCTGAAGCACGGGAGCTGGGCCTCGTGTCCTTGGTGGTGGAGCTAAGAGAATGTGGCACGGAAAGGGGGGAAAGAATGGCGACCAGGCTGTTCCAACTAATGAATGACAATCCAAGCACATAGGTGCGACCGCGCTACCAACTTACCAAGCAGATGAATCACAGGCCCAACCAAACGCGATGGCACTGGTAGAAGCCGCATGTTCAAGCTCAAGCAGAGAACTAACACGATACTCTAGACCTTCATGAGACAATCCACAAACTCCATACCCTCGATTAAAAAGGCATACGATAGGTTAAAGGGTTTTCCTTTAGCAAACACTTAACACGAGAGAGTTCACAGCACATTGGTATGACGGGATTGCAAAATTTATTGACGATGCTAGACTAATTCACTGCGATAGGGGACCTCATGTCAGCAATCATTTTTTAACTTAGTTGCAATGCTCAAAATTGTAATTCCTAGGGAAAATGAGGATAACCAGGTTGATGGTCTTATCCCACACCTGGTGGATGGTTGCATATCCAATACTCCAGTATGCGGACGATACCAACATTTTCATGGAACATGACATGGAGCATTGAACACGAAAAACATTTTGTGTCAATTTGTAGCAAGTTTTTGCCTGAAGATAAATTTTCATAAAGAAAAATTTCCGCCTTCCCAACGGGTAACTATATCAGTACTATTAGCAACTAGTTATCTGCTCCATTGCTAGATCGTGTACGAGGATTCAAGTAATAACATATGTGGTATGATGGTAAGATATAACTTTTACAACTGGCTGGGTAATGGCGGAGGACGGAGAAAAAATGAGGTCGTGTGAACTCTAAAGCGAAGAAAAGAAGACACAACAAAATTAAAATTGTCTAGACACATCAATACTTTATACAGTATTATATTAAACATAATCACTTGGTACAATGCTAAGGGCATCTCCAGCCGTTGCGCCCCCCCAGGGCCCAAAACGCCGCCGTTTTGGGGCCGCCGCGGCGCTAAACGGCGCTATTCTGGAACCTGGGGGGGCGCGTTTCCCAGTCGCGTCCCGAGCCCAAGAACCGGCCCAAACAAACGCAGTTGAAAAACTAGTCGAAATTTTATTGAAATTTGAAACTTCGTACATATTCGGCGCGAATTTAAACTTAGTACGAAAAATTTAAACTAAATCTAACTACTTCAATCCGAGGCTGGCGGCGATCGCCTGGCTGTAGTCGCCGCCGTCGTCGTCGTCGTCGCTGGGGGGGTCGCCGGGGCGCCTGCTTCCACCCTGTCCCTCGTCGCCGCCGCCGCAATCCCACCTGCTCACCTCGAGCGCCTGCTGGATCACGCCGTCGTCGTTGGAGTCCTCGTCAAGAATGATGTAGACATTCTCCTTCGGCGGCGGTGGGGGAGGGACGCGGAGGAGAGCCGCGGCGGCGGCCTCACGCTCGCGCGCCGCCTTGCGCTGCTCGGCTTCAGCCAGCAGGCGGCGCTGAGCGCCCAGCGGCTCGCCCCCGCGGCGGAGCTATGGAGGCGCACGTCCGGCGGGCAAGGATAGCTCGCGCGGTACAGCGCCATCGCCTGGCCCCGGCGCAGGTTGTGGCGTGGGAACCCGTTCGCCGCCGCTCCGTCAGACATTGTCGCGGAAGAAGGGGAAGAAGGGGAGGGGAGAGCTCGCCGGTGTGAGAAGAATGGGGGGCGAGGCACGCGGCGGGGGGTTTTTATAGCGCGCCGAGCGGCTGGGCATTTACTGCGCGCGCCCGTCCCCTCGCTGCCGCCCGCCACGCCATTACGCCGGCAGCCTTTGGGCGGGCGCATGCACTGGGCGGCCGCCACGCCATAAACGCCGGCAGCCTTTGACCGCGCGGAAGCCGAGAAGACGATCACGGGCGTTTCTGTTCCCGCGCTTTCTCGTCGCGTCGCTGACCGAGCTGGCCCACGCGCGCAGCCGCGCAGTTTCGCCCCCCAGGCCGAACCCAGCGGGCTGGGTTTGGCCTGGGTGCCGCGGCGCTATTTGGGCTGCTGGGGGGGCGAGTGGTGAAGAAGCGGCGCTTTTCGTCGCTTCCGCCGCGAAAAAACCCCCCTGGGGGGGCTCGGGGGGGGGCGGCTGGAGATGCCCTAACAACAACATACTTGAATCAAAATAGAACCAACAAACACACTCTCATTGCCTAGCTCACAAAGCACGATTTCAAAACTTAAACCAATTCACCACAAATCTAAGAATTATACCTCCCCCTTCGCAGCAGCATGTATTTTGCACTTCCTATCCATCTTTACAATAAAACCGCCACCGGGAAGGCCGGTAGCCGGCCAGCCGCCGGCCGAGAAACCCTAGCTTGCCCTGCTTGGGGAGAAGGCGAGCTTGGGGCGGGAGCGGCGAGGAGGTGAGCTGGGGAGAGAGAGGAGCTGAGCAGGGGAGCAGAGGAGGGAGGAGACGAGCTGCCAACCCAGGCCGGCCGCGCGGCTGTGGGGTGGGGAGCGGAAGTGCGAAACTTTTGTTTTTTTTGTTTTTTTGTTTTTTGAGAATTGGAAGTGCACAAGAGGACTCGAGCGAGTCAGGCAGGCAGCCGCACGGACGCTCGACGAGAGAAGCGATGCAATGCCTCTCCTCGGCCAGTCGGCCTCAGGCTCGCGGGCGCGGCCCAATGGACAGTAAATCCCAGCTAGCGGCTGAGGCACTTGTGGCCAGCCAGTCCAGCCCAAATTGTCGTTTTTCCTTTATTCTTTTTCCAAAACGTAAAAAAAATACTCCCTCTGATCCATGAAAGTGTCTTGAAAAATGAACTAAGCATTTACAAATATGCTCTTATACCACCGTCACTTATTTAGGATCGAAGGGAGTGCTGAAACAAAAAATGCCTATATATAACCAATGTTTTTGCCAAATACCAGTGGTAGGACGGCCTCGCTACCTGTCCCTAAGGGTTTGGTGCCATGGTGATAACTCTAGCTTTGTGCAACTTGTGTATATTACACCAGTGCCATTGTAATTCTAGCACAGAAAGATGCGGGAGGTAAAATGTAACTTATACATCTGGATTACTATATCGATACTATGGATAATTCTAGAACACAGGGATGAGTAATTACTACCTACATCACTTCCATGGTGTGGTACCCGAAACTTGATTAGTATATCAATGTTATGATGGCAAGTGGTACTAATACCCTAAATAACGGGTAACTCGATTAGTGCTATCATGGTAAAGAGTAACTTGGAAAGGTACTAACAACATTCATATCATGGTGATAACTATAACATGAATGACTAGGTAAGTTGATTAAATACATAAGTTCACGGTGATAATTACAACATGGAAGTTGGTTACCTATAATTTTTATGATAGATTGATATCTCGTGTTAACTGTAATCTGAACAACTGAATAAATGCATACGTGTACCATAGTAATTCTAGTACACTTCATTATCATGGTGATAATTTTAACCTTAGAATATATATAGCCGCATTAGTGTAATGGCGCTAATTGTACCTTATACATGCTAATACCAAAATAACTACCCCATTGCTATGGTGGTAACAAATTGCAAAGGACTTAATCGATAAAGTTGGACACATGAAAACCATAAACTAGTGCACACAAGAAAGCTATTCTAGATAATCCAATTACAATTGTACTGCAATATTTGTGCGGTGAATTAACATACTATTAAGAGGTTAGTAGATGACAAGTATCTCGCTGAAGATCCATTTATCGTACAAAAGAGTTCACAATAGAGACCTTGAATCCCTCCCATCTTATTCTATCAAATAGTCTGAAGAACCTCCTCTGTACCGCCGACATGTCCTTGTTGTCGCTGTGTTGTATGACCAAAGATTGTAATCCTCAACTTTGGCTTCTAACTAAATGCAAACCCACTTTCGACCATCGACTCCTCTTCGAATTAATAAATGAGGCACTCCTAATGTCATCCATGGTGTTGAGAAAGTGGTATTGAAAGTGCATTAGGGACGACAACACGGTTAAAGGACTAACAAATTCGTCTAGTGTATACTCGACAACAATGTTGATTTGTTTAACATCCATTTTGGATCAATCAAAGACTGAAGCAGTACAACTCAAGGATTGTAGACGAACAATACTCAACGGTGGAGCATGAGCTTCCTTGAGGAATAAATGGAACTAGACGGACAAGCGCGCTTCGCCGCGCCGCCTTCCTGACGTTGTCACACAGCTTGACATATGTGGTGCGTATGTGGGCGCTAAGATTAGGGACTTAATATAATTGTTTACAAAATATATTGCAAATCAAAATATCACTACTAGGAAAATGGCTATAGGAGTGATGATACCCGTGACGCACATAACATTTGGCGCGTCACGCCTATTACCCGCGGCGCACCACGTTTCTGCGCGTCGCGCCTAAAGGCATAGCCGCGGCGCACCGAATAAAAGGCCCGTCGCGCGTATGTGTGGGGCCGGGGTGGCGAGCCTCCGAGGCATACCCGTGACGCACCCATCTAGCGGTGCGTCACGGCTATGTTGGGTAGCCGCGGCGCACATGCCAGTGGTGCGTCACGGCTTTCCACGGGGCATCTATAGCCGTGACGCACCGCTGTTACGTGCGCCGCGGGTACCAAACATAGCCGTGACGTGCCAAAATCTGATGTGCGTCACGGGTATACCTGGAACGAATTTAAGTGGTTGGGATCACCCCCACCTCCCATCCCCCCATATCTCCACCCCATTTTAGATCTGGTCGCCCCCCACCTCCTCACCACCCAATTTCCCCCATTTTCCCACCATTTAAAACTTATTTAACCTATTTTATTTGATATATATGTGTGGGGAATCTAGTAAACATTTGCCTCCACCCTCATCTCTCACTTTATTACCACTTTCCCTTCCATCTTTTCACTTTCTATAGCCACATACAAACGTACTCTCTCGATCGGTCTCGTGTCGGCAAGATCTATAGTTGGTGAGTTGTTGGAGGGACGATATGTATATGTGTTGTATGTATGTGTGTCGGCGCCGTGCGTCATCACAAAAGATTCATATATATGGTTGCATATATACATATATGCGAAATTGTGTTGCGTATTTTTGATGAAATTTGTGGATGTCTTAAAAATGAGTTGACATGTGTTGCCAAAATGTTGATTCATTTCCATTTCGGCGACCACGCACTCCGAGAATGTCCTATTTTTAGCATAGGTCATGCCGAATTTTTCCGTCGACGACCATGTAGTGCATGCATCATATATCCATATATTACGTAATTTGATTCTAATTAATTTTTCATTTGATCTTTTTTTACTATGTAGGCAACCATGCATATAAGCACAGACACCGTGGCTAGATTTATGAAACATGCGACGGACGAAATGTTTCGAAATAGCATGACGGAGATAAGATGTCCTTGTCGAAGATGCAAACTGAAACACTTGATCAGATACGATTCTGGTGACTTGGAGTCGCACCTTATCCGTCGTGGTTTTATGGATGGCTACACTCTTTACCCGACAAGTGATGAAGATGAAGAGTCGCCCGGACATGATGAAGGACATAATGATCAAGATGAAGGACATGATCATAATCAAGACGAAGGACATCGTGATGAAGATGTCGGACATGATGATCATAATCAAGACGAAGGACATCATGATGAAGATGTCGTGCCATCGTCGTCGGACTGGGTGCGGGACCCTCATGTCCAAGATCTGCTTCTCAAGGAGACTAGCAACACCAGAGCTGCTGCTAGAGAGAAATCGAAGTTGTCGCAACTGGAGATAGACGCCGTTACTCCATTGTATGAAGGATGCGTGAGCGAGGATACCCGTCTGAACGTAACGTTAAGGACCCTCGAGATGAAGACAAAACACCGATGGACCGATGCGAGCTACGATGAGAACATGGCATTCTGGCACGACCGTCTTCCCACGGGGAACAAGTGTCCAACGAGCATCGAGGAGGCGAAAAAAGTCGTGTGCCCTCTGGATTTACCTCACGTGAAATACCATGCTTGCATTAATGACTGCATCATCTATCGGGGCGCACGCGGAGAGAACCATATGCCCGGTGTGCGACGCAACTCGATACAAGACAGGGAAGAAGGCCTCTCCTCGAAAAGTGGTGTGGTACTTTCCGATAACTTCCCGTCTGCAGCGGTATTTCGCAGACCCCACACAGGCGAAGCTCATGCGATGGCACGCGGAAAGGAAGAAGCCAGAAGAGCATGATGGAACCGATCCGGAAATGATGACACGATGCTGACACACCCCTCAGATGCTAGCCAGTGGAAGGCTCTAGACATCGAATACCCCGAATTCGGCGACGATCCAAGGAACATCAGGTTGTGCATGAGTACGGATGGATTAATCCTTTTGGCAACCAGAGCAGCACCCATAGCACCTGGCCCGTGTTTATATGTATATACAACCTACCCCCCTGGTTGTGCTTGAAGAGGAAGTACATACAGATGAGTATGCTTATTCAAGGGCCGAAACAACCAGGTAACGACATCAATCGTATGTCCAGTTGTTGGAAGAGGAGCTAGCCACGTTATGGGACGAGCCAGCCAATACGTGGGACGCCTATGGAGAAACGTTTCCCATTGAGAGCCGCGCTCCTCACGACGGTGCATGACTACCTCGGTTACGGATATGTCGCGGGGCAGGTGACACACGGATTCTGTGCATGCGTTTAGGTGCATGGATGACACTACGTATCTCCAGCTAGAGAGAAACCCCGGGTCATCGAAAACCGTGTTCTTGGGGCATCGAAGGTGGCTTCGCAAGGATGACCCATGGAGAAAACGCAAAGATCTTTCAACAATGAAGTTGAGATGCGAAGAGCCCCACGTCAAAGGAGCGGCGAGGAAATCGACGAGCTGTTGAAGAACTGGAAAGAGTGCCCTGCGCCGGGAAAGAAGCGAAGGCGCCGGCGCCGTTGGAGGGTGTATGGAAAACAAGGTCTGTTCTCTGGGACCTGAGGTACTGGAAGATTCTCCGCACACCCCATTGCCTTGACCTCATGCATATCACGAAAAACGTGTGCGAGAGTCTGCTTGGCACCCTGCTAAACATGCCGGAGAGGACCAAAGATGGGCCGAAAGCAAGGAACGACTTGAGATTTTTGAATATCAGGGGAGCTCCACGGAGGAAAACCGGATGATGATGACGATGACGATGTTTAGATGGGACGGAAGGTCGCCGCAAGGGCAAAAAGGCCAAGAAGACGGAATATTACTGTCCCCCTTCGTGCTTCACGCTATGCGAGAAGGAGATCGACCAATTCTTCAAGTGCCTCCTTGGAGTCAAATTTCCTTACGGTTATGCGGGGAAGATAAGCAGATACCTAGACGTACCAAAGCAGAAGTTCAGCGGAATGAAGTCTCACGACTGTCACGTGATGAGACGCAGATACTTCCAGTTGCAATTCGAGGGATAATGGACGAGCACGTCCGCGAAACGCTGTTTGGACTCTGCAACTTTTTTGACGTCATCTCTCGAAAGTCGATTGGCGTGAAGAAACTCGCAAGGCTACAGGAAGAGATCGTGGTGATACTATGCGAGCTTGAGATATACTTCCCGCCAGCATTCTTCGACATTATGGTGCATCTCCTTGTCCATGTCGTGGATGATATCATCCCAGCTCGGGCCGCCGTTTTTACACTCTATGATGGCGTTCGAAAGGATGAATGGTTCCATCAAAGGATACGTCCGCAACAGGGCCCGTCCAGACGCAAGCATTGCCAAGGGCTTTCTGACAGAGGAGTGCATCTCTTTCTGCACGAATTTTCTAGACAAAGATGAGAACCCTGGTCTGCCCGTAAACAGGCACTTTGGCAGGCTCGGATGGGGACACCGCGAGGGCCAGCGCGAAATGAATGTCGACTTTCAGGGCCGACGCAACGACTTTGACAGAGCAAACCTAGTCGCGCTACAACATCTAACAGTGGTCGATCCTTGGTTGGAAAAGCACAAATTGCTAATCGCGAAGTATTACAGTGACCGGGGACAACACAGGACCGAAGCAGAAATAATCAGAGAGCACAACATCCATTTCACACAGTGATTCAGGGAGAAGATTATGACCGATCAACCGGAGACGCCTTATTCTGAAGAAGAAAAACTCGTACTCACATTGTCACAAGGCCCCGCACATAACCTCATGACATCAGGCATACGATATCAATGGTTACACATTCTACACGGCAAATAAGGACCGGAACTGCGAATACCAGAACTCGGGGTAACGATGGAATCATTAACAGGTGACGTCAAAGAAAGATACTATGGTAGGATCGACGAGATATGGGAACTCGACTGCGGAGAGAAGGTGCCAATATTCCGTGTCACATGGGCAAAGAGCGTCAGGAAAGAAGGACAATATTTCACCACCATGGTGATACCTGAAGCCAAATCCGGCACGAATGTCACCGCAAAAAATGAGCCATGGGTCTTGGCTAACAAAGTGGACCAATGCTTCTTCATTACTGACCCGACAAGGCCTAGCCGTGTTGTCGTGCGGAGAGGCAAAAGAAACATCATCGGAATGGATGGAGTAGCCAACGAGCAAGACTTTGACCAGTACGGCGACCCAAAAATGGAAGATGACAATGACGATGGAACGAAATACACAACAAGAAGAAGCAGGACAACGCTACCTACAGGTCGCCCATTCCACCGAAGAAGTCATGGTGTTCCAGGACTGAATTACTCAACCGCGACAAAGAAGGGAAAGAAAATTGTAAAACGCTAGCTAGAGATACAAGAATCATTATGTTGTCATGTGTGTGCGTGAATTCGACAAAATTATGATGATGTAATAAGAATATTTGAGATTTATGATTTCTAAATTAGTCAACACTTTATTTGAGATTTGCATTTATATTAAAATACTATATTTTATTTGGTGAGAAAAAATTAATTGAAAAAGGTAAGAAAAATTAAGTAAAAGGGGGGGGGGGGGGGCAGGACTCGAACCTGGGTGGACAGCAGAAAACAGGGGGCAACAACCACTGGGCTAAGTCACAAGTTTTGATACAGTACCGCGCGCACCTGTTTTGAATAGATGCTACCAATAGGCGTGGCGCACCTCGGCGTGGTGCGCCGCCGCTAAGCTATGCGTGACGCATCCAAGCGCGGTGCGCCTTGGCTAAGCTATGCGTGACGCACCCGTGCACGGTGCGCCACGGCTAAGCTATGCGTTCCCCTTTCTTCTCCGCACTCTTCTTCTAGCTCCCGATCTAATCGCGTCGTCGTTCTCCCCGTTCCCAATTGCCGTCGCCGTGCCCAATCGACGACGAAGAGCCACCGCCCAACGCCCTAGCCTCTACCCTCCCTCTCATCGCGCCGCCCACCACCACCAAGCCCTAGCCTCTGCATCGATCGCGAGGACGCAGCCACCACCACCGCGCCGTCCAGGAGAAGGAGGGAGTCACCACCACCGCGCCGTCTTCGTCACACGCCATCCAGGAGAAGGAGGAGCCACCACCGCGCCGTCCAGGAGAAGGAGGAGCCACCACCGCGCCGTCCAGGAGAAGGAGGGAGCCACCACCGCGAGGAGTCACCACCACCGCGCCGTCTTCGTCGCGCGCCATCCAGGAGAAGGAGGGAGCCACCACCGCAAGGAGCATCGCGTGCCGGCTTCCTCGACGCCCTCCACCTCCACCTACTTCCTCGACGCCATCCACCTACAGGGTAAGCTAGCACTGCTTGTACTTGGAAATTTGTTCATCATCATCACCAGTTCACTTTACCAGTGGAGTTAAACTGTTGCTAGGCTGCTGTTTAATTGACCCAAGGCACTGCTTGTGTTGACAAATTTGTTCAAGCCACTGCTTGTACTTGGAAATACACTTTAGGAATGAATGTTGCATAATCTTGCTGCAATTGTATGTTTAAGCTCCACTGCTTATTACCATGTAGCATCCACCAATTAGAAGTATGTTTAAAGCTTGCTGCAATTTAAAGCACTGCTTTTTACCATGTAGCATCCACCAATGAGAAGTATCCACCAATGATGTTGCTTGTTCAAAAATGCTGCTGCTTTTGTTTGCTGCTTGTTCCTGAGAATTTGCTACTGATGTTACTTATCATATCCAATCTATATAGAAGTGTCTACTTAGAGATCATATTGGTTGTTGTTGCTGCTAAGTTGTTTCCATGTTGTTCATGAGAAATTGCTGCTGCTAGGCTATGTTTTGTTTGGCAGGTACTGGTGTTGGTACTGGTAATAGTTTTGATGGATAAAAATGATCTTCTAGGACTGGTGCTGGTGTTGTAGGACTGGTGCTGGTACTGGTGTTGGATAAAATTTTGCAGATAATAAAAATTGTGCTGGTGTTGGCCTAAAGAATCTGTCCGGCCATCGAGCCGTTTAAAACTTTGCAGGGAATTCAAATGAGTTGCCCATTTTCGCCGAAATGTTGATTAATTTCCGTTTCGGCGAGAATCGGGCACTCTAGTGTTAGAAAATTAGCAAAGGTCATGCCGAAATTTTCCCGTGAATTTAGGACTTAGCCGTTTTCCCGTG
>JAPCYS010000165.1:0-43865 GCA_028641055.1 Alopecurus myosuroides
GGCAAAATAATGCCACCTCCGAGAAACCCAGCTGAAAAAGCTGGAATATATGATATACCTCACAGACGTGAAAGATCCCGGACACCTCCTAAGGATAAGGAAAGGCATAGAAGCAGAACTCCGCCTAAAGGACGTGAACACGGAAGAGATAGAGACAACCTCGGAAAAGCGCGTCCGCGCAACAATGGAAAAGAAAGGAGCAGATCCCCTTCTGTCCATTCAGCCGGGAGATATTCTGCACACATTGATAGAGCAGAAAAGGATGATCTATACTTTGGTCCCAAATGTTTTACTGACAGGATCCGAAGGATAACCCTGCATTCTGGCTTCGCCAAAGTTGGTCCAACCTACCAAAAGTATACCGGCAGTACAAACCCGGATACCTGGCTCTCAGATTATTATACAGCCGTCCAAATCAACAATGGGACAGACCTGGAAGCTGTCAAGTTTCTTCCCCTAATGTTGCTAGAGGAGCCAGAGATTGGATCAATGGTTTACCATCAAGAACTGTCGACAGTTGGGATGATATGGCGAGAGTATTCACTCAGCATTTTCGGGGAACATACAAACGCCCAAATAGCATCAACCAGCTGAACCGTTGCACCCAATTTGAGGACGAACCATACGTGGATTTCATCTCCAGATGGACTGCAATGAAGAATAGTTGCTCTGGAGTAACCGACGTACAAGCAATGCATGCTTTCGTCAATGGCCTAAAACCCGGACTTGTACCGTTCATGGTTGGTTCCAAACAGCACAAAGATCTCGGATCTATGCTTACAACCGCTAATGAGCATGCTGCAGCCGAAGATGATATCAGAGCAAGAGGAGGCAATATTGAGTCACTAATACTCGCCAAGAAAACCCCTCGTTCTGACAAAAAAGGAACTCCAGAGTCAACAACAAAGCCCAAGGAGGTCAACATAGCCTCTGGAGGAGAAAAGGTGAATAAGTGGAAAGGCCGCAGTCCAGATCCAATCAACTACACTCCCGAAGAATGGGAGAGAATTAAGTCGGAACCCTGCGTCCACCACTCGCAATTTGGCAAACCAACCCACACAAACGCGCAATGCCGGCTAAACAAGCATATGAAAGGCAATGCAGGATCCGGAAATAAAGGGAAGGGTTCCAAAAGGAAACCTGCCAAACAAAAGCCAGAAGCTGAAAAAGAAGACAGTGAATCGGACACTGATGACAAAATCCAGGAACAACAGCGAAAAGGAGAACCCAAATTTCCGAGAGTTGACGGAGAAGCAATGTTAACGTTCTTAGCAACCCCGTCAGCAAAGGTGGCCAAAAGAACACTTCGGGAGATAAACGCAGTTGTTCCTGCGACCCCGAAATTCTTGAAGTACTCCAACACACCGATAATCTGGGATCAGTCTGATCATCCCGGAAACATCCCTGAACCCGGCACACAAGCTCTTGTTGTAAGCCCTATTGTTCAAAACACTAGGCTAAGAAGAGTGCTGATGGATGGAGGATCCAGCATCAACATAATGTATCTGGATACACTGAAGCACTTGAAGATCTCCGAGTCCCAGCTCAACTACAGCAATATACGCTTCCATGGCATTGTTCCTGGCAGGCAAGCACGATCCCTAGGAGAAATTTCCCTAGATGTCACCTTCGGAGATAAAGATCACTTCCGGCAGGAAAAAGTATCCTTCGAAGTAGTGCCGTTCGAAAGCGTGTATCACGCAATACTCGGACGTCCGGCTTTCGCCAAATTTATGGCAAGATCTTGCTATATTTACAACAAGCTGAAGATGCCAGGACCCAAAGGAGGAGTAATCACCGTTGCCGGTGATTTCAAGCTGGCAAACGAGTTGGAAAAAGAAAACGCTCTTTGCGCTCAGAGAGTTATAGCGAAGGAGGAACTGAAGGAATTAGCCAAGGAGGTATCGCCGAAAGAAATGCCGGCAGGAAAAGAAACTCGGAAGCCAACAGATAGCTTCAAGGCGTCCGAGAATACAAGACAGGTAATCCTAGATCCTAAAGATCCGACAAAATTCGTCGTCGTAGGGACTGGGATGACTGACAAATAGGAAGGCGAGCTCATCAAGTTCCTCCGTGAGAACTGGGATATTTTTGCCTGGTGTCCAGCTGACATGCCAGGCGTACCCAGGGAACTTGCTGAGCACCAACTCAAGGTTATTCCCGGATCAAAACCCGTCAAACAAGGTCTCCGTCGATTTGACGGAAGAAGACGGAAGGCTATTGGCAAGGAAATTATCCGGCTTTTAGCAGCGGATTTCATCAAGGAAGTAATCCATACTGATTGGTCCGCAAATCCGGTATTAGTGCCGAAGAAAGACACCACTGCTCTTAGAATGTGTATAGATTACACAGGATTGAACAAGTTGTGTCCGAAAGATAGGTTCACGTTACCGCGAATCGATCAAATAATAGATGCCACTGCAGGCTCCGAGCTTTTATGCTTTTTGGATGCATACTCCGGGTACCACCAAATACGCATGAAAAAGGAAGATCAAATCAAGACTTCTTTTATAACCCCGTATGGGACGTACTATTACATAACCATGCCTTTTGGCCTGAAGAACGCAGGTGCAACCTACCAGCGTTGCATGCAACGCTGTTTGCATAGTCAAATTGGCAGAAACGTTCATGTTTACGTGGACGATATCGTTGTCGTAACCAAGGAAAAAGATACACTCCTTGAGGATTTGCGAGAAACTTTCGAAAACTTGCGCACTTACAAGATGAAGTTGAATCCATCTAAGTGCGTATTCGGGGTTCCCTCAGGAAAACTTCTGGGTTTCATTGTTTCCCACAGAGGAATAGAAGTTAACCCGGAAAAGATCAAGGCAATCTTGAACATCTCAAAACCTACATGTGTAAAAGATGTACAAAGATTGACGGGTTCCGCTGCAGCCGTCAGCAGATTTATCAGTCGGCTGGGGGATAAAGCCTTACCACTATATAAACTGCTGAAGAAATCCGACAAGTTCGAATGGACAGAAGAGGCTGATGCAGCGTTGGCCCAGTTAAAGGAAACCTTGATGAACGCTCCCATCTTGCATCTCCAAAAGACGAAGAACCCATGTTATTATACCTTACGGCTACAAGTCGGGTTATTAGTGCGGTAATCGTTGTGGAGCGGACAAAGGAAGAACAAAGCATACCAGATCAACATCCGGTATATTACATAAGCGAGGTTTTTTCCGAATCCAAACAAAGGTATCCGCACTACCAGAAACTGGCATATGGCGTATTTTTTGCATCCAGAAAACTGCGCCATTACTTCCAAGGGCATTCCATAACAGTGGTATGTAAAGCACCACTAGGGGATATTATAAACAATGCGGAGGCAACCGGCCGAGTAGCTAAATGGGGCATCGAGCTGGCAGCCTTCGACATTAAGTACCAGCCAAGGACGGCAATAAAATCCCAAGTTTTGGCAGATTTAGTAGCAGACTGGACAGAAGCAATGGAAAATACACCGATGCCAGAATCCGAGTACTGGATCATGCACTTTGACGGATCCAAGATGAAGGAAGGAGCTGGGGCTGGTGTAGTCCTAAAATCTCCCAAGGGAGACACAATGGAGTACGTATTACAAATACACTTCAACGCCAGTAATAACGTGGCAGAATACGAAGCTCTGCTTCATGGCTTGCATATTGCAAAAGAAATAGGGGTAAAACGCATCTTATGCTACGGAGACTCGGATTTGGTACAGCATCAGCTCAATCAAACCTGGGACGCGAAAAGCCCTATAATGGCCGAATATCGGAGGACGGTGGATGAGTTTGCCATTTGTTTCTTCGGGTTCGAAGTCCTTCACATAAAAAGGGAGGAAAACTGGAACGCGGATGCATTAGCCCGCATGGGATCAGAGAGAGTAAAAACTTTACCACCGGGGGTATTCGTCCAGCACTTGTATGAACCATCCATAAAAGGTGGAGACGTTGATTACCCTCTGGCATCTGAAACAATCGAGGTCATGCTCGTTAAACCGGATTGGACAATTCCATACTTAAACTTCTTAGTCAATCAGAAGTACCCGGAAGGAGCAGACGAAGTCATGCAAAGGCAAATACAGCGTCGGTGCAAAGGATACGTGGTGATCAATGACCACTTGTATAAACGCAGTACTTCCGGAATTTTTCAGCGGTGTATTTCACCAGAAGAAGGAAGAGAAATACTGGAAGAAATCCACGCCGGCGATTGCGGACATCATGCTCAATCAAAAAGCATAGTCAAAAAAGCATTCCGGACGGGGTTTTTCTGGCTAACAGCCAAGACAGACGCCGAACGCATAGTGAATACATGCGAAGGATGTCAATATTACGCCAAGCAGACCAATTTGCCGGCCCAAGCACTTAAAACTATCCCTATCACATGGCCGTTTGCGGTCTGGGGGCTAGATATGATGGGACCGTTCAAAACTGCAAGAGGTGGACTTACACATCTACTCGTAGCGGTGGATAAGTATACAAAATGGGTGGAGGCTAAGCCCATCAAAAAGATGGATGGTGCAACTGCCAGAAATTTCATTATTGATTTAGTAATGAGGTATGGCGTCCCACATAGCATAATAACTGATAACGGGACAAATTTCTCCATTGGGGAGTTGGCAAAATACTGCCAGCAAACGGGAATCCGCTTAGATCTTGCATCTGTGGCACACCCGCAGTCTAATGGACAGGTTGAAAGAATGAACAGTTCAATCCTGCAAGGAATACGCCCAAGACTCGAAACTCCTCTCCGTGTTGTGGAGTATTCGAACAACGCCAAATAGGTCAACTGAGAAAACCCCGTTTTTCCTAGTTTATGGTGCGGAAGCTATTCTTCCAACGGACATGATCCATGATAGCCCAAGAGTGCAGAATTTTGACGACTCAGATGCCCAAGAAGCACGACAGGATGCCGTCGATCTCTTAGAAGAGGAACGAGAACTTGTGCTTCAAAGATCTGCCATCTACCAGCAAGGTTTACGACGTTATCATAGTCGGAAAATCAGGCATCGTTCTTTTAAAGAAGGTGACTTAGTGCTGAGATTGGTGCAGCAAAGGAAGCACAAATTGGCCCCAATATGGGAAGGACCATTTGTCATCAGTAAAGCCATGAAGAATGGATCATACTATCTTGTCGACATTCGAGATACGGAGGATGATCCCGAGAAGCCGAATCGCAAAAGAAAGAGAAAAATAGATGATGAACTAGGAGAGACAAAGAGGCCTTGGAGTATCCAGCAATTACGTCCCTTCTATACTTAGTTCAATTTCTATGTAAACATCTTTTAGATCATGAAATAAAGTTGTCGGAATGTTGTCATTCATATTTCATTATAAGTACAAAATATTTCCGCCTCATCTATTTCCCAATGATCTTACAAATACTCAATGTTAACCCGAATTGTGCCTGCGTGCTCGGTGTTTAAAAGCTGAATGATTCGGCCTGTCAACGGTTTAAAGGAAACTCGGATTGTGCCTGCGTGCCCAAGTTTCAGAGTCGTTCCTTGTTTTCTCTAAATTTTATCTGATTGAGTATGTGTTGGGTTACTGAAACTAGTCAGTAAAAATGCTTCTAGCATGATCCATGTTTCTGAGTTTTAAAAACTGTTTGGTTCGTCCCCAGTTACTCGACATGACGATACATATTGCTAGTTGAGCCATTTTTAAACACTAGAGCAGTTAAAACACAGATGCCAGATTACTTAGAAGATAAAGGAACAATCAAACCCGGAAAAACTTTGCAAGAAACTTTAAATTGCAAAAGGCGGAGTTCTTGTTTCGACAAAAGATATAGAAGCATTACAATATGAATTACATTGTAAAAATGCTCTTATACACATCCATCATTCGGGTCGAGTGTATTCCCTCAAGCATCCGAGTCTTCATCACTGCTATCATTCTCGGGGGCTGCGGGCATTTCTTCTTCCGGATAAGTAATGGAAAGGTTGACCATAGAAGCAATCTTGGAAGCGTGCCCTTTAACTTCATCAAAAATCGCATTTCGTTGCGCTTCTGTGTATCCTTGAGGGATACCGGATGCTACGCGCCAAGATCTGGCATTAGGGTAATGAAGACGCATAAGGCCAAGTGCCATGCGTGCACCACCTCGTGCGGCAGAACGAAGGAGGGACTCTTTCGATTCTGCTACTTCTGTGATGGCACCCGGAAGCCGGTAGACTTCTGAAAAGCATATAGTACTTGTGGGAAGGAATTTATTAATCAGCTGCATTCCTGCATTCCTGATTGAATTCCACACTTCCCCAAAAGCCCGGATCTTTTCAGTCCGAGAAATTCCTGGAAAATTTCCTGCTTTGTCGACAAAAGTAAAGGTTACATGGAAAGATATAAGAAATAAGACATGAACACATTGGTAAAAAGAAGTTAACTTACCAAGAACCTTGTCGATTTCGTCACTTTCTTTCATGCGCGGGAGTAGCATACTCTCCAAGTCGTTGATAACAGCTTTGTCTTCTGCTGCCTGTAAAGAGGCCTTGGATTGAGCAATCCCAAGGGCCAGATTACTGGCTTCTAGGTTTTCTTGAGCTTTCAGAAGTTCCTTTCGGAGATTTGAGTTTTCCTCACGAAGCTGAGAAACATGGACAGCGTTTTCTGCTAATTTGTTGGCTTTGTTTAAAGCAGCTGGAAGGTAGAAATTAATTCGAGTTTACAAAACAATTCCGAATAATTCTCCAGAGAAAACAAATGGTACAAAGTAAAATACCGGTGGCTTTTGATAGTTGCCGCTGAGATGACGCTAGTTCGTTGCTTTTAGACTCAATAACAGATTGAAGGGTTTTTACTTCTCTGCTCTTGAGACTAAGCTTCTTAAAAACTTCCAAGTTTATGGCGTCTGCGGAATGCTAAAACATGGAAATGAAAGCCAGATGCTTAAGTTTGAACAGGCATATGAGGAAACATTAAGAAGAATTCATATTTCAACTTAATGCTTGGGGGCTAGAAGTATTACCTGGCTCATTTCTCGCAAATCGATCAAAACCTCGTTGAATTCTTTGGCATATTCCGTGAAGAGGATTCCAACGTGATGAAGGCCATCGTGTATAACCTGACGAGGCGAAAATGCGATATCATTGCGAATAACTAATCCATTTTGCGGCCAAGGACGAATCAGAGGCGCAGGAACAAAGAATTTCTTGGCTTCCGGACGAATATATCCGAGTTCGTCGAATGGCTCTTCTTTTATCCAGATATCGTCCAGGATGGGAATAGATTCCTCTCTGGTAGTTGATTGCCTTTTGCGCTTCCGATTGTTGTGAAACTCGGCATGTAATTTGTTAAGTTCAGCGTCGGAAGCAAGATCATTTTCTCCAAGTTCATCAAACTGTGAAGGAGTTAACAATATGTTAAAAAGCGGAGAGAGAAGATAATCTGAAGAAAAACGTGGAAACAAGGAAAGATAAATACCTTAGGGACCAGATTTTCCACGTGATAAATCGCCAGACTTTCCTCGATCTGACTACTGACGGCGACCAGTTCGTGAAGTCGTCCTATAAAATCCTTTCGGGTAAAAGCCTTATCTGTTCCTCTCATGCTATCTTCTGGTCCTTGGTATTCGCAAAGAAGCCGAGAACGAAAAGAGAGAGGTTGGATACGGCGTCCAAACCAGCACATAACGGTATCCTTCCCAACCAAAGAAGGTTGAGAGGAAGAGAGTTTGGCGATGCGTCGCTTTATCTTCATCAAATTTTCTGGCAAATTTTCCCCTACTGCGGCTGTCCAACTCTCGCGAGGAGTAGCGGCAGAATTAACAAAGGGAGGAACACCGGTTGCCCTGCCTGGGAATGGAATGTCTTGGTGATAAAAGAAAGAACCTAGCCAAGATTGGTTAGGTTCCGACATTTCTATTTTTGGGTACCATTCCTCCCTAAATTTTCTGAGGATGAAAGATATGGTACCGCAGATGGGCGAAACGCCATTTGTGATATTATGCTTTACCTCAAAGCAATAGTGCCAGAAATTTAGGTCAGGTGTTATCCCGAGATATCCTTCGAAAAGGGCTTGGAAACTGGCCAAGTGGAGGATGGAATTCGGAGAAATATTGTGTGGCTGAACGCCATAAAAGTTAAGGACGTCTAGAAAAAAGGCGGAAGGAGGAAAACCCATACCTCTCGCAACATGAGAGGTAAGGATGACGCGTTCTCCGACTTCTGGCTTGGGCTCGGGTTCATCTTTCGAGATTCGCCATTTGCCCTTAACTATGTATCCCTCCTTTGACATCCGACGAAGAAGGACGAGAGAAGTATTACTCGGACTCCAATTGCCGACAATTTCTATTCTGTTGTTGGCTCCGGTGGCAAAGCGCTCATCGCCATGGGAATGGATCTTGACCCTCTCCGTCGTTGGGATGAACGGAGGGGGTGCTGCGGAGCTCGATCCCGCAATGTCCGCGGCGGTGGAAGTATTTTCTCCACCCGCCGCGGAAGCAGCAGTCTTCTCTGGCTCGCCGCCGGTGTGCGTCTGCGATCCCGGCTGCGGATCCAGATCGTTGACAAGCTCGTCGATGGCGGTGCGGGTTGGTGACGACGGCGAGGAGGCCATCTTTCGGTGGTGCTTTGCGTTTCGGTGCGTTTGATGCTAAGTGCGCCTGGGACAAGGACTTGCTCTCGAGCTCGCGTGCGCAGCAATGGCGTGGGCAGTGAGGGAGTGAGGAAAGTTTCGGAGGAGGACGATGACGGCTATTTATAGCCAAAAATCCGTTTAGATACGTGCCAACGGCTCTTTTGACCGTTGGATGTTCGACGCGTGTCGCTCGCCGGAAACTACGGGAAATATAACGACAGGGGAATGATGGCTATCTCCTCGTTTCCCGTGAGAATCTGTCAGAGATACGTTGCAGGGTTTCCCGCGTGAAACCAAGCGTCGCCTGCGTCAGCATGATTAAAGCGCTGACGTAGAAGTTCCTTTCCCGCGAAGGATCGCGAGAAGGAAAGCCGGATTTTCATAGTTCCGAGTTTTATGTTACCATCTCCTTCAAAAGGAAAGTAGAAAGAATCAAGACTGCTGAATCAAGATTTCCCGGACAAAATGTATTTGACGAAAGACGGAGAATCAGAGTTTTGATCCTTCCTGGGGGCTACTGTCGGATATATACTGAATAGGGGTATAGAAGATGGTAGACAAAGAGCCGGACTACCAGGGTGGCCTACATGGTAATGGGCTTAGGTCCATTGGGCGGCCCAGTAGTCCGACGCGTAGAAGCCGGATTCTAGAAGAACCCGGATCACGGCCCGCGTGATCTGGCTTGGAGGAGAAGACGGATTCCTTACTTTCCAAGTTACAAGTTAAACGTAGTCTTCTAGGTTTCCTGTTCTGTAAGCCCTAATCCGGCTATTATATAAAGCCGGACGGGAGATAGATTAAACAAGCACAAGTTAGACACAAGTTCAAGCTCTACGCAACTCGCCGAGTAGCTAGATCTATTCCCTCACACTGTAACCCTGTTATACGGGCTTTAGTCCCAATTAGTGAGAAGTGCAGGAGTAGGTACGCCGTACTGTCGCGACGTACCGAACCTGGGTAAAATCCCGTGTTCCGTGTTACTACGCTATCCCGTTACCCCACGTCTCTACCGTAGTCTCATGGCACCCCCGTCTATGAAAACTACTACGATGTCTCGACACGTTGTATCCCTGGGATTGCTGCTATAGAATGAGCATATGTTTTGGGATCTTCCACACGTTACTGGGGTGCGTGTAGCATCCATTACTTGTCGCAAGGCTTAGTTTTGTCAAACATCTGCTTTGCGGTGCTTTTTCCACGATCTAAGTTTATAGGCTTCCTATTCCAGTTGCGTTTTACCTTACCACTAGAGTTCAAAAGCTTTATGTTTAAGGCACCATCGAACTTTTCTCTGGTTGCGACATTCATCTGAATTTCAGGTAGAGGTTGAGAACCAACCTGTCGCGGAGAGCCATTCTTGCCGAGTAGCCCATTATGGTTTTCGTCCTGAAGTAGGATATGAATAAGCTCTCAATAGACCTGATAGTCACGTGCGCGATACTGTTGCCGGAGAAGCCCTCCAGACATGAACAAAGTGGATATAGTTTTTTCTATATTCTCCGCATATTTAGGTTCCTTCTCACAAAAACGCAGTTCGGAACTTATCTTCTTTCGCTACTCATACCTCGTCTTGAGGGACCGAAACAAAGTAAATTGCGATTCCTCCTCCATGTACTTAGACTTAAGATCTCTATGAATATGATCTGTTGTGACGTACAAGGTAGTATATTTCCGGTCATCTCTCAGCGGTGCGACACCAGCCTGAAGGGGTCTTATGGATTCTGGATTGCACTCACTATCCCATGGGACACAAGGCGATCTTTATGTCCATGGCCCAAGTATGGTAGTTGTGGCCATCGAGGTCGAGTACATCGAACACTTTTCCAGCCATCGGTTCCCTAAATGGGTAACCTTCACAATATTAATTTATGTTTGGTAAATTAAAAGCTTCATGGTTATTTTGCAAAGTACGATGCAAAATTAATGGTATATCCAACTAGTGGGCTTGGAACCAATAGTCTAAACTTCAAATTTTGAAATTTGACACGTTGTAGATACTCCCCAAAACGAAATTCTCCAACCCAAGCTGGATCCACAGGTTAATTAGCTCACGAGCTTGCTCCATATTCATGGGATTACTACCCCTTTTCCTGATGTTAGATGCAGTCCTCCCCCCCTCTCCAATGGAATGGAGCTCCTACATCCTATCCTCAGCAGCACCAACAACATCCACGGCTACATCACCACACATAATATTGTGCTCGACAAGGTACTGCACGTACTCCAACTCCCTTTCCCAAAATCACACCCTTTCTACAAAAATAATTTAGCTTAACCTTTTACAACCAAGAACATAAGAACAAACACATGAAACAGAGAAAATGCATTGCTTATTGAAGAAATATAATACATAGTGACTAGCCTCTTCCGAGGGGGGTTGCCTTCAACATCATCAGGGCCATGTCGTCTGATCTTCTACCGCAATCAGTGCATACCGGTCATGCATTCAAATTCTCGTACTTTTTTTATAGCTCAATTTCCGTGAATAATTTTCGAGATAGTTACCGTATTTCATGTTTATTATTATTTACGGAAATTACGACACATATAGCGACATAACGCGAAGATTATCAATTTTTCCGAAATTTTTGAACCTTTTATGTTGATTTTGAAATACGTTCAAAAGGGGGGGACATTGCATTTCAAAATACCGTTGGATACTTTATTTTAAAGGGGGCATTTAGTTTTAAGGGAACCTTTATTTTTATGATACAATGGAAGAAAACACAATAAAAACGTATTTCTATCTGAGAAGCTTCCATGAGAAGATTTACATTGTTTCCATAGGCATGGACACAAGTGTCCAAGGTCGACCACTAATTCATCAATGCTCACCTTCTTAATCATTTCTATTTCTTGGAAGGTTTAGCGAACAATTACAACTATTTTTTAACAGTTCGTGTTACCTACCAATAAAAGAGATATAAAACAACTTAAACTGAAAGCAAAAGGAACTTAAAAGTGAAAGCTAAAATAACAAGTGTTGTCTCCCATGATCTCTATCTTTATAGCCATTAAGATAGGCTCACTAATAATACAAGATGCTCACATAAGAAATTAGAGTTGAAACAAAAGAGAGCATCAAGAAGCAAATATGAAACACATCCAAGTCAAACCCACTTCCTATACATACGAATGTTGTAACAAAAGAAACACAAACTAGCAAGCATATGCAGGTAAAACAAGAGCAACTTCACAAGTTTCAACATAAAGAGAGGTATTATAGCAACATGAAAATTCCTAGAACCATATTTTCCTCTCTCATAATAATTTTTAGTAGAATCATGAAAAAACTCAACAATATAACTATCACACAAAGAATGTTTTTCATGATCTACAAGCACATACTCTCTCAATCCCAAATTAATTGTCTCAAAGTTGGACTAAAGTGGATGTATCTAACACTAAAACATGTCTAGATACATCTATTTTTTGTCCAACTTCGATACAATTAATATGAGACGGAGGGACTAATTCATATCAAGCTCCAAAATAGTGGGATCAAAATTAACTAAAATCATGACCTCTTCCAACCCACTTTTTACAATATTAAACCAAGATGATTGATCATTCTCCAAATGTATGGGACTCCTTATAGCTAAATTCAAGATCTCTCCAATCCCATTTTCAATAACATTATAATTTATATTATCAAGTAACATAGGACTATCATCTAGAGCATTATCATATAAATTTGTTAATCAAACATCCTCATTATCATATATATTAATAGTAGTAGAAAATAGAGGATCATCGTATGATTTATCAAACTAGCATGGATTATCATAAATAATAGTAGAAAAATCATTCTCATAAGTTTCATTGATAGAAGCATCAAGGTCACATGTGTAGCAAGTATCAATTTCATCAAAACGGTATATTTCAAAAGAATCAATAGGATCATCACATTCATCAATATAACACTCATCCTCCTTTGGCACGCATGGATGGTAGTAAAATAAGGTATGAGGTAAAGAGTTACTCTCATTATAATGTGGACATGGGTAGCTACTCCATTCTTCCTCCTTTTGATCATCACTCTCATCCTCTTTTTTCATCAAATGATCTTCCAGTTTCAGCAATTTTTTCTTCCATAGGCTCCTTCAAGGCATTAGTATCTTCATTTTGAGGAGGACATCAATTAAGATATTTCATTATATAGCCATTAACATCCTTATAACTATCAAACAAATATTCAAGTATATCGTTAATCTCATATTTATAAGGAATGTCGTCAATATTTTCAAGAAAATAAGTAAGTTAGAATGCACCTTTCCAAGCAATAAATTTTTTCTATTTATTCCACATCATAAAGACATAATTTCCTCTAACATAAGAAGCTATGGTATTATTATCATATACTATATATTTCATAATAAAGCAGCAACAACAACAATCAAAATGTGAATAGAAGTCATGTAAGGCATTAGTCTCTTCCTTTTGAGGAGGGAATCTATTAATATATTTCATAGTCAAGCAACAACAAGAACAATCAAAATGTGAATAGAATTCATGTGAGCAACATGAGCAAAGGTCTGATCATAATCTCTCCATCATATTGAGTCTCATGAACTCAAAGAACCTACCTAAGTGAAGCCCCGGATGCTTCCATTCCCCACTGTAGTCGCTGCAAAGCATCAATAGTAAGGCTCGCATGCACACGTGCAGTACGGATAGAAAAATCGCCCTGCACCCAAGCCCCAACAACAACTTGTTGAACGAGCGCCGCCATCTACTCGTTCAAAACATGGCGGAACGAGGTGGCGTTCCACCAGGCCCGCTCTTGGCTCGAGGAGGCGGCGGCAGCGGCCGACGCTGCCACTGTTCGTGCATCTGGAGACCCACCAGAGGGAGCAGGCGGAGCGCCAGGTCTACCGGCAGCTCACCGCAACCGCGGCGTCGGATGAGCAGCAGGCGCTCGTCGCGCTGTACGAGAGCGGCCGGCTAGGCTGCCCTGCAGAGCGAGAGGCGGGACCGCCGCCATCCCTCGAGCAGGCGCAGCTGCACCGGCTCGGATCCAAGGCAGAGCGAGCGGCATGGCTCGCTACGGTGGCGAACGACACGAGGCGGGCCCTCCAACATGCTGGCCTACGACGACAGCGATGAGGACGACGAGAAGAGGACGACGTCTAGGAGGAGGGCGACGACCAGGCCGGGTGATCGCGGCGAGCCTCGGCCAACCGTAGTTTTTTTAATTTTTTCAATGTTTTAATTAAATTATGCCGTCTTTCTGTAAAACTATCGTCGAATCTATGAAATTGCGCCTATTTCACGAGTTCGCCGTTTTTTTATTAATTTTGAGTATTTCTGAACAAAATCACGAGCCAGAATGTAGATTAAAAGCGAAAAGAATGTTTGAATAATGTTGTATGATGTTGAACCAAGTCATTCCAAAAATTTTAGGCAAATGTGCATCAAATGAGGTCTGAAGCTATATCAAAATTATCATGAAAAATTCGAACTTGTCAAAATTATCCGATCCAAATAAATTTGAGGAGCAACTATATTAACATATAACAACATTGTTCGTTGGATTCGTGTCATTTGAATTTTTTTTTAATCATTTATGCTCTTTGAAACCATCGCTCTATTCTCATGAGAAATGTTCTTCAAATGAGGTCTGAAGCTAGGGTTGACACCCCCGTTTGAAATTTCATGAAAAATTCGAACTTGTCAAAATTACCGATCCAAATAATTTGAGGAGCAACTATATCACATAAAAACATTGTGCGTTGGATTCATGTCATTTTGATTTTTTTTTTGAATCATTTATGCTCATTTGAAACCATCGCTCTATTCTCATGAGAAATGTGCTTCAATGAGGTCTGAAGTTAGGTAGACACCCCCGTTTGAAATTTCATGAAAAATTTCGACCTTGTCAAAATTATCCAAATAAATTTGAGGAGCAACTATATCACATATAACAACATTGTGCGTTGGATTCATGTCATTTTGATTTTTTTTTAATTATTTATGCTCATTTGAAACCATCGCTCTATTCTCATGAGAAATGTGTTCAAATGAGGTCTGAAGCTCGGGTAGACACCCCCGTTTGAAATTTCATGAAAATTTCGACCTTGTCAAAATTATCCAAATAAATTTGAGGAGCAACTATATCACATATAAAAACATTGTGCGTTGGATTCATGTCATTTTGATTTTTTTGAATTATTATGCTCATTGAAACCATCGCTATTCTCATGAAAATGTGCTTCAAATGAGGTCTGAAGCTAGGGTAGACACCCCCGTTTGAAATTTTCATGAAAATTTGACCATGTCAAAATTATCCAAATAAATTTGAGGAGCAACTATATCACATATAACAACATTGGTGCGTTGGATTCATGTCATTTGATTTTTTTTGAATTATTATGCTCATTTGAAACCATCGCTCTATTCTCATGAGAAATGTGCTTCAAATGAGGTCTGAAGCTAGGGTAAACACCCCCGTTTGTAATTTCATGAAAAATTCTACCTTGTCAAAATTATCCAAATAAATTTGAGGGGCAACTATATCGCATATAACAATATGGTGCGTTGGATTCATGTCATTTTGATTTTTTTGAATTATTTATGCTCATTTGACACCATCGCTAGGAGAGTTTCTTAGATTTTTCGAAGTAATAAGAATTGCTAGGAGCAGCAGATACACATGTCGATGAACAGACCCATCATTCTCATGAATTCAAGCTTGGAGGAAGGGGAGTGAAGATGTGTAAGAGCATCACTTCATCATTGATTCCATGAAACTTAACACAACCTCTTGATATAAAAGAGTGTGACACTCGAAGTTAGAACAGAATAGGAGCTAATGAAACTTCTTTAATCTGTGGATTGCAAAACTTTGACCTGGTCCTTAAGATGAACGAGGTACTGGAGTTTGTTTCTCCTGACATTCCAAAGTGGAACGTTCTGACGGAAAATAGGAGCAATTCATTGGAAGAATCCAACACTCATATGTAACTTGGTTTCAAAACAACGGATGGATATTTGAGTGCAACTGGAAGGTAGGAACATGCTCCGGAGAATCCAGAGATCATGTGGAATGCATAGGATGATACTCATTTGTAAAACCCATGCAAAAGAGTTGGTATAACTGAAATAAGAACGAAGATGTGGAATTCAAGATGATCACTCTTGTTGTGATCCCTTTTGGTTCCAAAAGAAATCCTATGGCTACGAGAGTTGAAATTTCCTAGCCACCCTGAGGTAAAGAGATTCCTCAGGATCCAAAGAAACATAAGTTGGGTTAAAGGTCAGCATCCTGTACTGATGGCATGAGCATCACATGGTTATGAAACCACATGATTCAACTCACTGCAATTCAGCACATTCCGGGACCTTCGGTTCAAGTCCAAGGTTAGAAACCAAGAGAAAGGAGTAACTACTCTCTTAGTGTCTTAAAGGACACTATGAATAGCAATCACGAGATATCTTTCCAAAAGACAACGATAGCTCCGGAAGAACTTGAGCAGAGGATAACGGATACATTCGAGACGGAAAGCAGATCTCGAGGTTCAGGATTTTGAGACTTTGGGACATATAAGAATGTGGAATCCACACAACTTCGAGAGATTATGAATAGAAGGAAATCTCCCATTTGAAACGAGAGATAACGGAACATGGAACACACACGACTCTAGAAACTGAACACTGGGTCAACTTGGTTAAAAGACGTCCTTGCCAGAGGAGGAACCTAGGTTTTGAATGACTAGAAGAGATAGCAAAACTTTTCCAAACCAAAACAGGTAAGATGACCCATAGTTAGAGCGATACCAGATAAGGAGTAAAAAGAATCCTAAGAAGTTTTTTCACAATCCATTTGGGGTTTCAAAATAGTTTTCATAAACTCTAGACTCAACATCGACCAAGCAGAAAGGTTTTCCTACAGGCAGTCCTGCTCTGATACCATGACTTGTCACGACCCCGGACCCAGAGATATACATACTGTTATGTGCTCCTAGCCATGGACTCACAAGGGCTTCAGGGTTACCAGCCCCGGCCGCAACAAACAACGGCAGGCAGACTGGATTCATCGGCACGTAGTCCGGATCCCCAGTATACTACTCCTTGTGTCCACGCTAGTCATAACCAACTATGCATATCGAAGCGTCCACGAATCGAATGAAACTGAAGGAAACGGGACCAAAGCTATACAGAGATGCTATGTGTCCAGAAAGTGCAACAACAATCGAGGGTTACTGGGGTTACCTCGCCCTAGGCCGATCACATCGACAGGCGGGCTCGGACATGGATCATCGGCTCCACAACCCCTCGACTACGACAACTATGCAGGCATAGCCAAAACTGTATAATATTGAGCTCGAAACCAACAACCGATCAAAGCAGTACTCTAAACATGAAGTTGTATTCAACAGGTATTACTGGAGTATAGCTTACAAGCAGAGGTCACATGACCCAGCATTACATCAGACAATGGAAGGCAAATTATGTTGCTAATCAACAAGAACCAAAAAGGCCTAAGAGGCCGCAACATAAGGCGACGTCCCAGCCCATAGATTCCAGGCTGCTACCTGGGAACCCCAAACTACTCGTCGATGTCCACGTTGAATCATCACCGATGTGAGGAACTCCACCTGAACCAAAATTAAGCAAACCTGAGTACCGAAGGTACTCAACAAGACTTAGTTAACCTATTATATATCTGCTATCTTCAGAAAGGGTTTTATGAAGGCTATTTTGCGTAAAGCAATCTTTGTTTTGCAAGTTGAGGAAGGAATAGCACGTCTGATGGGGTATTTTGAAAACAGAGGAGAAAGCTACTCAACTACTGAGATCAACATCTTCTTGTATTCCACCAATTCCTTCTCATACCCACACTATCTCATGCTACAAGGAGCACCCCTCTCGGCATCTCCGAGGAGGCACCCTTCAATCATGGTTAACAAGTTTTAGTCATTCCGTTGAAGTTATCTATGATCACAGAATCCGTTGCCAAGTCGTCCGTACCCGTGGACACGGCTTCTCGAGGAGATTCATCCCTGTAGGGGGTACACTTTACCCACACGTACCATCCGGCTCTTAACGCCACATGTACGCTCCTTGGGAGCGCGGCAGAGGGTGGTTGGCTCCGACCTTTACCTTGCGTAACCCTATCCATGAGTCAACCCAAACAGGGCCACCCCGTCAACAGAGAGTTGGCCACCTCCTGACGGCACCTGTTCTGTGAGTCGGGATCAAGATCCGTGTACGTCCATCACTTGTCCCGGTCACGCCCTAAGTTGTCTCCAAATCGTTTTCTGACTCACACGCAGATGGAAAGATCAAACTACGTGACTCATGGATGTGGCTAAACAAGTTAGTTAGTCAGGCGAGGTTCATTGGCTCGCTCGTGTGGTTGCACGCTCAGTCTTGGCTTCGAAGGCGAAAACTCGCTCCTAGGGGCATGAACAGGACAAAACGCCACAACCCATTGTGGCCTCACATCCATGCCATTATTTAGTCAAGTTATCAAAGATAATCAAATCACAACAACCTGACATAAATGATTCACGCATTTGACCAGATTCATAAACCGGATGGATCAGATCATAACTAGGCATGGCTAAGCAAGACTCACAGGTTTAGCGGAGCGCGCACAAACAAACCTATAGCTGCTAGGAGCAGTGGATCAGCATATATAGGTTATGAAGTATATAGGAGAACTCTATCTACTGACATCAAATAGTTTGGAACCGAATGCAAAGTACGAGATTCAAATCACTTTGAAAACCATATATGAGCAAATAAGAGGTTATGCTTGCCTTGGTTATAAGAAAACCAATTGAAATGTTTGGAATAAGTGCTTGACTTGTCGGTTAAGATCAAGTATTCGCCATTGGAGCTGTTGGTCTTCTCTTCGGAGTCACGTTCTACCGAGGGGGAACAAACACCGAAACAAGAAGAACAACAATCAACACATGGCATCAATGCAATGCACAATATGTATGCATGAGAAAGTTAATGCACTCAGATAAATCCCTAAGAATGATTGTTGGGTTGCTAGCGTTCATATGTCAGTTAGGCATTTTTACTGAATTTATCCCGAAATAGACCCCGGAGGGGGTTTCGAGCGATATTGAAAGTGGGTACAATTTTAGTTGCTCAGATGGATTTGAAAACATCATAACTAGATTGCATTTGTCATTTTGAGCAATTTGGTATATAACTTTTAATTTTCTAATTTTAGTGAATAATAACTTATTTTTCTATTTTTAAATGAATAAACAACATTAAATAAAGCCATTTTTTGGACTTTCTCAAACATATATGAAAATGACATATTCCGGTAGAGTTTATTTTTCTGATCAATTTGGTACCTCATTTTTATTTTTCCGAATTATAAAACAATAGTTATTGATTAAACAAAATAGACCATTTTTCTGGAATTCCTGGAATTTGTAAAAAGAAGGAAATATGACATCAGCGTGATGTCATAGTGACCTCATGTTACCCTGTTCTTCACAGATAGGATCGGATTCGATTCAATTCGCGCGCCATTTGAAAAACAAACTACACCACCACGTAGAGGAGAACGAGGGGAAGCTAACGGTGGTGGCGCCGCTTGCTGGAGGTCGCCGGACGCTCGCCGGCAACGAGGAACCGCGGCGGCAGCCACGGTGTGCGGGGGTAGCACGACTCGGAGGGGGAGGGAGGGGATGGAAGGCGCTGGGGAACTCACCACGTTGCGAGGAAGCTAGTGGAGGGGTCGGGGAGGGCAGGGGCGGCCGGAGTCGCCGGCGGCGAGCACAGGAAGCCGGCGGCCGGACTCGGGGAATACGGCCCGTTTCGGGTCCTCCCGGGCATCCCAGCTCGTGTAGCTTATCCAGGAGGTAGAGGAGACGATGGGGGAGCTCGTGGTGCGGTCAGAGGGGCCGGGGGAGCGGCGGATACACCGGAATCGGAGGAGGCTCACCGGCCGGAGGCGGGGAAGACTGGTTCGATCCCGAGGATTTGTGCTGTCCCTGTCCTTGTGCTACTTCGTGGAGGAAGAGGGAAGTATGGCCAGTCTTCTTGGAGCCTCGGTGGGGCTCGAGGTTTGGGGTCTCCCGCGGAACAGAAGTGCAGAGAGGGAGCAAGGGGAATGAGGGGGACAGAGAGAGAGGGGAGCACGTAATCGACGTCGTGGTAGTCACCCTCGGCACACGTACAGGAAGGAGGTGGCAGGGGCATCGTCGGCGGTGGCCACGCAGCTGCCTGCTGCTTTCTGGATGGAGGACGAAGAAAAGGAAAACCATTTTGCGGAAACCCCCTAGAGTTTCTGGAATTATAAAAGAGTCCTTTTCTCTTTAAAAACAGAACAAGAACAAAGTTTTGAGGGCCTTTTTGAACTCAGAACATTTGGCAAAAATAACTTTTGGAAAGCTTATGAAATTTCCAACAAAACCATGTTTTTCTTTGGTGAAATTGAAATATTTACAAATTTTGGGACCCAAATTAAGTATTTTTTGTGAGATTTTCTCAAACCAATTAAATTCACAATTTAATTTGGTTAAAACATGGTTTAAAGTTTTGTTTGATGCATGTATGACATGAACACAACACCAACACCCTAGTTTAGCAAAATTGGGATGTTACAACAAATCAGCATGTACATAATCCAATGTACCTTTAGTGTTATGAACGGAAGCATTGAACTTAACTCTCTTATGCTTACCAAACACGTAGTGTTCACATAACGACAACTTACCCATGTTGTAATTCTTCAGAAGTTCTCTCTTCATCTATTCTGCCATACCATGTTCGCTCATGTGTCCAAGTCGCTTATGCCAAAGGTTAGTTGTACTTGGATCATCATTAGTAATAATAGCAGCAGTACCAAACAAAGTGCTACCTCTAAGAATATAACTTGGCAGAATTGATATCACCAATCATAACAATGAGAGAACCTTTTAATACCTTCAGGCGTTTATCCCTCCGGCATACTTGTACCCTTCACAGTCAAGGGTACTCAACGAGATCAAATTTCTCGCCATGGATGGTATGTGTTTCACTCTCGTCAATGCACGTGTCATCCCATCATGGGTCTTGACCTGAACAAATCCAACGCCACCAATGTGACATTTGTTGTCGTTCCCCACATGCACAAAATCTCTAGTCTACACAGCCTCATGAGAACTGAACCAATCTTTGTTACAACAAATATGAAACGAACAAGCAGTATCAAGAATCCACTCATCATCACGAGGAACACATGCAGCAAACACAGCTAAGCATTCACCATCTGAACTATTATCACAAGCAACAACAGCAACCTTACCATTAGCCTGTCAAATTTATTCTGTGGTTGGTAAGTACCATTCCTTTTATCCTTGTTCTGCACCTTCCAGCAATCATTAATGAACGGACTCTTATGGTACCTGCAGAAGGTGTCTCGTCCTTTGGACTTTGAACGGACTCTGCTCTTATCTTTGATGTTGTTGTTGTAGTTGTTATCTCGCTGCTTTGGCCTTCCTCGTACCTGCAATGCATAGCCTTTGGAGGACGATGCGTTAGACTACACCATAACTTTCATCTTTTCCCTGGTCTGCAGGGCCTCACAAACTTCCGCGAGGGTTAGTTCATCGCGGCTTACCAGTATGGTATCACGCAGGTTCGTAAAAAAACTAGGCATCGAACATAATAACAGAAGAGCTAAATTCTCATCCTCATATTTTACCTCCATCGACACTAGGTCGGCCACGATCTCTGTCGTGGGATAATCACGGCAGATGTTACCTGGGGTAACTGATCTTGGGGCAAGTCGACACAGGTATTTGGGAGAGGGTTTAGCTCGAAGGAGGACATGGCGAAAGCAATCTAAGAACCGGAAAGTAACTCGCCGGATCTCGATATGATTATACTGGATACTGGATAACAGGTGTTACAACTATGACTCGAATCCCCCTGAGGCTAAGCCTAGGGGTTGGTTTATATAGCACTCATACCCCCCTTGGCTTGCCTTTACAAAGCGCCTCCTGAGTCCTACTCGAACTCTATACACAAACCCTAACTTTCCTTACCGCAACCCACAATCCGGGTCACGAACGTTATATGCCCTGGGCCTTCCAGAAGTTTCTTTGTCTTTAGCCGGATTTGGTCCAGCCGCCGTTTGGGCCGGGTCACACCTGGGAGTTGGGATACCGGGTTACTATCCCCTCATCAGTAGTCCCCAGAATAGCTTGGGCTTCCAAGATTTACTCTTCGAAGCGTTGGCTATTCCCTACAGAAATATTAGATGCAAACACATGAGGATCAAGACGCAGCGCGTCGACGAATAGCCGTGACTGGTACCAAGGGAGCCAGGTAAAGACCCGGCTCTCCCTTCTTAGGTTCTCCCTTAATCTCCCAGACTTAAATCTTAATAGGAAACTCCCTGACCCCACATCCTTCTTGATAATTACCGCTGATAGGAGGAAGGCAATTTCCCCTTCCTTTTTCTCTGGATCATATTGGTCTGCGCATAAAACGTGCCTTTCAAATTTCGAAATGGCCAATTACTCCGCACTCCCCGGGTCTCGACCGTTAGGCTAAGCCCTTCCATCCGGGCGGTTATAAATAGAGCTCAAGGAACAAACCCAACTCTTAACGGCTCATTTTCCCCATTTCACTTCTTCTCAAATCTGAGCTCGCGGAGTGCCACCACGGAAGCCCCACGCACCTCGCCGGAGCCCATCCGCCGTCGCCTGCGCTCCGCCACCGCGCGACTCACTCCAACTCCCAAATCCGCCGCCAAGCGCCCGATTCGCCGACCAACAACCTCGAAAGGACATCAATCTTGCGCCATCTGTCTCCGCAAAGCTCTACTTCAATCCCCTTTGGTAAGTTCCTCGTATCCCTCAGCTCATCCTCGCAATTTCTCATCTTTTCCTCAGATCAGATCTGAATCAAGTAGTCCGCGATTTCTCGGGCCGCGCCGGATTAGCTCAATGATACTTACCATAGACATCCTCATAGGTAGGATTCATAGCCTATATTACTCTCCTAACTCCAGTAGTCATTAACATGGCCATAAATTTAGAAATAAGATCCCCAATCTAGGCTCGGGCCATATAAAATTTCCGCCCTTGTTCTCCCTCCTCAGAAAATCTCACTTCTCCGGATCATTCGCAGATGGTAGGCACATAAACACCCTCATAACTTCTCCAAACATTTGCTTTTACGGAAAGCTCCATAGATTTTGTAATAGCACACGATACCCGGACACATCATACTTGACTCGGCAAGGCAATACCCGGTTTGTACTTAAATTGCCGGTAACTGCTTATCTACTAACTTCCGAGTTTTTGTTTCTTACGCCCTTTCCTTCAATGTTTTACCAGGTCAACCCCATGGCACCCAAGAGGCAGGGGAAACAGCCGGCTAAGGCTAAATCCACAAACTCCATATCAGCCAATTGGGGGAAATCCTCTGTTACCACGGCCAAACTGGAGGAGTTGGTCGAGCTTGGAACCCTACCTCCACAGGAAGCTATCCACTGGAGAGTACCAGGCAACGAAACCCGACCTTCCCCAGCAACGGACGAGGTAATATGTTTCGTTGAACACGTGACCCGGGGCTTCAGGCCTCCGGGTCACCCTTTCTTCCGCGACGTCCTAGACCACTACAAACTCCGTATTTTCGATATAGGCCCAAACTCCATTTTAAACATCTCCCATTTTATCGTTCTTTCCGAGTCTTACTTGTGCACTCCGCCAAGTCTGGCTCTTTTCGTCGAACTTTTTCAGTGCAAGCCGTGTCGCGAAAGCGGCGACGGCGCACTTCTTACTTGCGGCGGGGTTTCCATCCAGCGCCGCAAGAACTCCCTGATGCCTCCTATTACTCTCAATTCTCATGTGAAGCACTGGCAGCTCTCATACTTCTACTGCCAGGATACCTCTCCACCCGGCGAAAATAAGTTGCCGGGTTACTCGGAGGGTCAGCTTGACATCTCCGAGACTTTCAACGCCTTCGCCCCTGACTCGGACAGGGAGGCGATCTTGCCTTTGCTAGCTAGGATCTCCATCTTGTCAGCCCGAGGTCTCATCGGGCTAAACCTGGTGAAGACCTGGGTCAGCTTCCGCATCCAGCCAAACTCCATTCGTGAGAAGCTGATGTGCGAATACTCGGGTCTTCCCACAGACCCTATCCGATACTCTCCTAGTACCCTTGCTCCTAGTGATATGAACAAGACGATCAAGGGTTTTTTAACAGAGAAGCTCGAGGTGATCCGGAGCATAGCCGGACTAGAACCTTTTACCCTCGAGAATCCAGCCCCCGCAGTAAGTTTCCTACCTCTTGATTTTGACTTCTAACAGCTTACTTTTATTCTCTTCTCTTGACTCGATATTAATCACTATCCTGGCATCTTCTCCTCAGGCCGATGATGACTTTTGGACGGTCGACACCCTCCTAATTCCGAAGATGCGGAGGAGGACAATGTTGTTAACTCGGATGAAGGTACATACTTGATTCCCTTGCACACGTTATATCCCGCCTTTTCTTCTTCTTTATGCTATAACTCGGATATTTTTCAGAGCAAGAGGACCAAAGCGAAGAAGAAGAAACGGACAGCAGGAGCGGATCCACCAACGAGGAGGAAGAGCCGGAGCTGGCCACCAAAGCCGGAACAAAGAGGAAATCCCAGAGGATAGCCCTCCAGGTTTTTACTTCATCTCATTACACTTTGGTTTTTTGTTCCCATAACGTCACTCCGGGGCTAACCCCATCTCCACCCCTTTTGATCATAACTGAAGGAGCCTCCCGCGACTAGGCGCCGAGTAACCCGGAACCATCCGGGCAACGAGACCCTTAACCCGGTCGCTTCGCCGCCCCCGGTTCAACACCCTGGTATTTATCGTAAACAAAATTTCTTTCCGGACATTCCTTTGTAATGTAATCCCAGACCTTTCTTGCCATTTTTCAGTCTCTTCCGGGTCTAGTGACGGCTTCCCCTCAGACTTCCCGGTAAACACCGGGTAAGCGCCTTTTCCTGATATTATACCGAACTTTCATCCCTTTTTTTTTTCATAATCAAAGATTAACTGCGCCTTTGCACCTTCTTCAGAGCCACGGTTATTAGTAGCGACCAGGAGGACCGAGGCTAAGGTCCGGGTCGAGAACGAGCCGGCTGATGATGCTTTCACCGCGGCTGGCGACGAGCAAGTGTCGCCACCGGAGCCAGCTAGGCATGACGCCGAGTATCCAATCGCTTCGCACGCAGGCGAGAAGGAGAAGGGAGCAGCTTCGAGCGCGGGAGGGGGACCAGACGACATTCGGATGACCCGGGTGCCACCTCATGTTACAAGAAAAGCTCCTTTCCCTTCTTTCCAGGTACCCGAGTCATCTAACTCGGATAACGCTGATTTTAACCAGCTAATGAGCGCTTCTCGCCATGAAAGCTTCGGAAGGAAATGTCCTAGAGCGTATGGCTGCAGCACATCAGGTAATCTTGTTTGACACTTCTTACTATACATCCAGTCCCCAAGTTCCGAGTATAATTTTCTGTAATTATCCTCGGTACTTCGCATAATAATCTACTGTAATCATTTTCTTAGAGGAAATACTCTCGTGATATCCGGCTTACAGCTTCACCCGGTCTTTGCAGGCAGAGATTACTCAGTCAGATGAAGCGTTACTTAAGAGCAGCTCTTGCTGGCTGAAGTTAAGCGTAGGGAGGCCCTTGAAGCGGAGATAAAGACTTTGAAAAAAGATGTCTCCACATACAAGAAGAAGTATAATGCCGCCCAATCCTCGCTGAAGAACTTATCGACTCAGATTACGGACACTTACCGTATTTTGCTAAGTAAGTTTGTTTATTTGCAACTAGCTTGCTTACCTCCATTTTGCCGTTGTAATAACCAAAATTACTGATATGCTTTTGTGTTTTTCGATTGCAGGTGCTAACCTTGCTGCTCCGGAGGAGAATGCCATTACTCAAGTTAAAACTCTGAAGACTGTGCTCCGGACGTTTTTTGCCGGTACGAAACTTTTGCTGGATGCTATCAAGTGGCCTTCTGAGGTATACCCGGGCGAGGAGAACCTTATGCAGGCCTTTTCCACAGCGCCTGGATGGATTGAAATACTGAAGCGTTCGTCCTGCCGAATTGGGATGACCCGGGCTTTAACGCTGGCGAAGGCTTATTTTCCAAAGCTTGACCCGGCGAAGGTAGTATCCGGGTTCCCAGAGTTTAAAGCTGACGGATCCAAATTCAAGCCCCAGGATTTCAAAGCTATACAATCTGCGGTACGTCCTTCAGCCACAGCTTTGGCCGACAAGATGGATCTAAACACGATTATGAGCTCGTATGATTCTGAGGGCAAGGTTATCCTGGTGGAGGCACCCCCCCTATTGATATGTTGGACAAATGGTCGACTGATCTGGCTAGGAGGAAGGAAGAGGCTGCAAAGAGGGAAGCAGAGCTGGGCGTAAAGCCGTCTACCTCTACCCCAGCCGTGCCTCCGCCTGTTCGTCCAGATGTGAAGAGCCCGGGTAAAACTGCTGGCAAGGCCAAGGGGCAAGTCCAAGACTTAGACCCGGAGGACCGCTCTCAGGATGCCGAGTAGGATGCTACCTAGTGCTTTGCGTTTCTCGAGACTGATATGATATATTTTTTTTTGCGGTGCGCCTGTGCACCATTGGTGATACTATGACTGTATGCTTGTTAACTTATGATAACTCTTTGCCTCCCCTGGCTTTTGATAATCTCGATCCTCGTGTTACGTATAAGCTTATTCTCGATACTTTGAATTTTTGTTTTCAATTTCCTTTTGAGACTCGGCTAACCGAGTATCGTAGGTTTTGATAGATGAACTTTTCTTTAAGTCCCCAATACTCGGAAATTGAGGTTTACAGGCTTTGGTAGTTAAACAGTTTGTTTCTGTTTCGAAGTCCCCAGTCCCCATGACCCAAAGTACGAGCTATGGGGGCGTGGCCTTTCTCAGATGACATACTGCTGTTTACCAAGCTGAATACCAATAGCTGTTCACATAAATACTGAAGTCATGCTTAATACTTGTTGAGTTTCCGGCTTTTTTAGCCTTATACTCTGCATGGACTTGTGGTTTAGATGACCCTTTTGATTATCTTGTACTGTAAGCCGGCTTTCGCGTGGATACCATGTCGTTGCATCTATACGAAAAACAAGATCAAGCAAGCCCCATTGGGCTGCATAGTTTGATTGTAATCGTACGTGAACAGATCATGCCACTTTAGCGCGAGTCACATCGAGCTTAAGTAAGAATAATCAAGAAATTTGGCTCCTTCGTCCAGTTATAGGATTGTAGCCGCACCCGTTTCTACGAGTAATCAGCCCCCATAACTCATAGGCATCATGGCCGGGTCTCCGGGTTTGTGATTACTTATTGAAGCAGATCACCCCCCGGAGACCTATATTCACGCAATGTATTTCGATGATACTGATGTATTGATAATAACAATGTTACTTACTTGTAACTGAAGCAAAGACCATGATACGACTCGAGAACATCTTCTTTTATTGAAAGAAACTTCTTTTTTTTTTTTTTAAATCAGCAGGCCGCCTCATTAAAAACCTTCCAGTCCCCTTAGGTACCCTGGATAGGAAAAGAGTGCGTATGAAACCTGCCGCCCATTATACTGCTTTAGTTATTCTCGAGAGTCGGCCTCGCGTTGGTACGGCCGATGCACATTCTCCACTTGCTATGCCCTTTCGTAATGAGTACCGGATTTGCTAGCCAATCCGGGTATATCGCCCTTGAAACGTGATCAGCTGCGGATGGTGGTACGTCTTCTTCTTCCCTGCTGAGAGTTTTGAAAGTATCGCTCCTGATGAAGCCTACCATCTTAGGGTTTTGTTCTGCCCTAACTTTTGCTTTGTCCCCCTCAGGAGTTGGCTTTTTTGACGTTGTCCTCTCTTCTAGGTCTACCTGGGAACGGTAATGTTTGAGCTTTTCCTTCCTACAGGCTTGCTCGGCCATTGCCGCGTCTCCCTCATCACACTCAGCTGCTATATCTCGGTTTCCGTGTATTGTAATGGTCTTCTTGGGACCCGGGATTTTCAGTTGTAGGTACACATAACACGGTCTCGCCATGAACTTGGCATAAGCCGGCCTTCCAAACAATGCATGATAAGGACTGCGCAACTTTACTACCTCAAAGGTAAGCCACTCGACTCGATAATTGTCCTTTGACTCCCCGAAAGCTACTTCCAGTGCCACTTTTCCTTCGGGGCATGCCGAATGACCTGGCACTATCCCGTGAAAAACTGTTGTACTTTTTTGCAGCTGTGATTCCTTTAAGCCCATGCGCAGGAAAGTTTCCCAGTATAGGATGTTGATACTACTCCCTCCATCCATTAAGACTTTCTTTAGCTCGTAACCGTTGACCTGTGGTGCTACTACCAACGCTAAGACTCCCGGGTGATCAATCCTGTCCGGGTGATCTCTCCTGCTCCATGTTACCTCCTGTTCTGACCACCTCAAATATCTTGGAACAGCGGAAAAGACCGAATTAACTGCTTGTTTCAGTATCTTCTTATCCTTGTTAGAGCCTCCCGTGGTGTGCACATGATATTGACCCAGCTGTTTGGGGTTAGCTTGAAAACCTCCCGCTCCCCCTTGATTGTTACCTTGATTTCCAGCTGGCGGGTTGCCGGCTGGGGGCGGTCCGTTGCCCAAATTTCCACCTAGGCCCGGGCCTCCTCCTCGGCCTGCACCTCGCATGGCTCTGTTCACTTCCTCGTTCTTCCACCTTTGTAAGTCGGCACATTGCTCCAATGAGTGATTGGCCGGCTTGCCGTTCCTGCTATGCTTCGGGCATGCCATCCTAAATATGTCCCAACTGTTGCTTGGTCTTGGAGGTCCTTGGTAGTGCCCCCCATTGTGATTTCCAGTATTAAAATTTCCTTCGGATCTAGGTCTTGGAGACCCGGCCTCCGTGTTGGCTACAAACTCGGAATTCCCTTCAAACGGGCGCTTGTTTGGCTACTTCCATTATTGTTTGGCGCCGATCCATTGCCGGTTTTCCCACTGCTACTTGTGTTTGCTTTTGCTTTCTTGTCATCAACTTCCTCCTCTGTGGTATCCGTTGCAGCGTGTTTGTTGCACGCATCCATTAACTCTCCCATTGTAACCTCCGCTGCATTCCTACTAGATTTCATGCGAGTTAGCTTTTGCACTAAAGGAACATACTTACATGTTTTTGCCATAGCTTGTAGCGCATCCTTAGGCTGGATATCCATAGACGAGTGGAGTATCTCCATAACCGGCGTACCCAGCTGCGTGCTGACTCTCCTTTCTTCTGAACGCATCTTTCTAAATCATCAATAGTAAATAACTTTCTGCATGTCCCATGAAAGTGCTTGATAAATGCGGTCTTTAGTTCCTCCCACGATTTGATCGATTTTTCCGGTAGATTGGTGAACCATAACTTTGCTGCTCCCTCTGACATCATTAAGTACATGAATTTGGCTTGGAGATTCTCGGATGCGTTGCGAATTGACATTGCCATCTCATAGCTGCTCAGCCACGTTTCTGGATCCATTGTTGGCTCATAATTTACTACTTTCCCCGGTTCTTTGAACTTCTCCGGGTAAGGTTCTGCCCTGATATCGTCCGAGAGGCACTTGGGTCCCGCCAGGGTGGTTGGGGGTGGTCTTACCCGGGAGGCGCGTGACCCGGCTGGGGGTGCCTCGAGGTGTGGCGCCACCGGCAATTCGCGCCCAGCAGATCCGGCCCCGGCTCTTCTGGCTCTGGAACTGTCCACCACCGCCTGCGCTGCTGATACTACTGGTACTGTCTGGATACGCGGTGGAGGCGGCATTTGCTGCTGCTCTTCCCTTCGTTGTGCCGCACTTGTTTGAACATTGCCCTGTTGCTGACTGGCGTACGGCGTCCCATGCATCCCGCTTCTATGATCCGGATAATTGGCTTGCTGTGCTACCGCGGTGTGTAGCAGATCGATTGCTCGTCGGGTTCCTTCCGCATGAGGCGAGTCTCCCACAGGAATCTGGTTTAATGCGAGCGTTGCTGCGTACACGTTGTCCATGGGATTGTTGTAATGACCTGCTGGTGTGCGGAATCGTGATGGTGGTGGCGGCATGGTATTGCCGGCTGTCGCCCCTGTCTGTGGCAAAGGTAACCCGGCTGGCGCGTTTACCGGATGTGCTCCCGTTGAAGGTCGCGGTATGGTCCCTGGGTTCGTCGGTGGAATCGGCTGATCTTGAGGCGTGAACACCAGGGCAGTCGGGTTAATAACCCCTCCTGTTGCCGGCAGCATAGTTCGGTGCCTTTGGTGCATCCTTGTCGTTTCCTCCCGGAGCCGGGTCTCTCGGTCATCCAATTCGCGCTGCCGCGCGACCATCCCCTGCCTTTCTGCTTCCACTTGCCTTCTTTGCTGCTCCAATGCACGACGAGCCACGTCCAGGTCTCTTACACGCTCTGCCGCGTTTTCTGGGGTAATAACTGTGGCCAAGACTGGGGTCCAAAATCAAATTATTATCAAACAGAGCCGGGTGACGCGGGTTTGAGGGGCCCGCCCCGGTGTCCGGTTTGCTTGGAACCCGAACATATTCGCGTGTCGCTCCTCGTCTGCTGGGCGACTGGTGACAGACGCCGACTCTCCATCGACCTGGACCAAGACCGGGTCAACTGCTCCTTGCTGCTGGGCCGCTGCCTGAACCGCCCCGGCTGGCGCCGCGGCCGCGTTTTCTTGATTGAGATTGGTCGCGGGAGCCGCATAGACTGCAACCCGGCGCATGATGCCCGGTGTAGATTCGTACTGTTCTTCCTCGCTGTTTTCCCTTTCATATCGATCCTCCGACAAATCCCGTATAGACTCGGTATCATCTTCCCTCTCCATCTGACCCGTTGTTCCAATCGACTCTTCCTTTTCCGATCGGACATACATGTCTTCTCCTGACACAGAATCAGATCCAATATTATCACAATTCGAACTGGAAGTACATACCATACCGACGAAGACGTTGACGCTGCCGACTGTCACGATGGATCCGGTTTCGAGGTGATCTGACTCTGGCCCCCAGCCAGAATCGTCTACCATCTTCTCTCCTTTGCTGTTGACGTAGATTTCTCCGACGATGAGGTTCTTCATGCTCTTCCGAGCTTCTCCCGTGATGTAAAACACCTTTGGACGCAGGCCCCACGGTGGGCGCCAACTGTCGTGGGATAATCACGGCAGATGTTACCTGGGGTAACTGATCTTGGGGCAAGTCGACACAGGTATTTGGGAGAGGGTTTAGCTCGAAGGAGGACATGGCGAAAGCAATCTAAGAACCGGAAAGTAACTCGCCGGATCTCGATATGATTATACTGGATACTCGATAACAGGTGTTACAACTATGACTCGAATCCCCCTGAGGCTAAGCCTAGGGGTTGGTTTATATAGCACTCATACCCCCCTTGGCTTGCCTTTACAAAGCGCCTCCTGAGTCCTACTCGAACTCTATACACAAACCCTAACTTTCCTTACCGCAACCCACAATCCGGGTCACGAACGTTATATGCCCTGGGCCTTCCAGAAGTTTCTTTGTCTTTAGCCGGATTTGGTCCAGCCGCCGTTTGGGCCGGGTCACACCTGGGAGTTGGGATACCGGGTTACTATCCCCTCATCAATCTCCTTAAATATCGACAAGTGGTTCATTACAGAACCACCATATTGCATCTTGAGCGAGAACAATTTTATGTTTACGTGCATCTTGCTGGTTAGATCCTTTGACATGCAGATCGATTCCAGTTTGAGCCACAACGCTGACGCAGATTTCTCCTGCAACACCTCTTGCAAGATATCATTAGATAGATGAAGTTGAATCAACGACAAAGCCTTATGATCTTTGCGCTTCTGCTCAGGAGTCCAGTCCTTCTCGTTCTTATTCTCGAACGCATCCAGCGCCTCATCAAGATCCGATGTTTGCGATAGAACAACACACATCTTTACTTGCCACAGAGAAAACCTCGTCTTGTAGTCCAACAACGGTAGATCAAATGTCATCGATGCCATCGCGAAACCCTAATCTGAAACAGGGCTCTGATACCACTTGTTACACGCAATAGCAAAACAACGATAAAGTAAGCAATATCGAAACCAACGGGGACACGAGATTTTGACGTGGAAAACCCTTCCAACGAGGAAGAGAAAAAAACCATGGGCGCCAGCCAGCAATACTTCACTATTTCGGGTGAGGTTACAAACGCGTCGGGATCTATAATGTGTGGCTTATACCGTGCGGCGGCTTACAAGAGGTATATAAAGGCGGTCTTGACCTAACTAGATCGGTAACGATGAATCCAACTCCAACTCGGTAACAACTCGTACCGTACCCTCCTCCGTGCGGGCCACGTTTGTCGCGCAAACATGATGGGCCAACTTCAGACTCGAGGTGCTCCGCTCTACTCGTCACAAGTTCAGCTTTTTATCAGTATATGTGAATTTGGATCACCCAAAAATAACAAGCAACAGTGAGATAGTTAGCGTGCATGTGTGTTTCCTCGCTTTTGTTCTTAACTTTGTGTATTAATAAGGAAATTCACAAGTACGGAAATGGTAGAACGACAACGAGTTGTAGGTGCCAGAACAATCTTCGAAACGTACAATTGTTGTATAATTCACACATATGTATATGTACTTGCCTGCGGTTTTTAGTGCGAACACATTAAAAACCTCCTCGCCACCGTCTCAACCTCTCACCATCCTCGCCTGCGGTGGAGCTCACTTATAATAGAACATCCTCGCCACCATCTCAACCTCTGACCTCATCCATTCATTTGGAACTAGCGTTCCAAGGAAGTGATCCAAATCTGACAACTCTCCATCGATTTGGACTTTTGGAAAGAGATGCTTCACGGACATTGACAGACACTGCTGCAAGAATACGACGATGGGGTTTTACTTTTACTTTTTGTAACTGGTTGGAAAGAGACCCTCCATGGACAATGATAAACGCTGGTGCAAGAACAGGACCATTTGGGTTTTTGTTTTTTCACTGATTGGAAATGTCTATGGTGATTGGCGCGTGGAGGACGTGGCATGTGAGCTGCCACCTAATTTATGGATGTACTAGGATGCCACGGACATGAAAATAATTGGGATGTACGCCACAGATCGAGGAGCCGCTCGCAAACGATGCGCTCATCTGTCGGCTACGGCAACCAATAGAAATAGTCCACCAGGGCCCGCTGAATTCTCTCACCGATGTACTGCGCTTGAACGAGGTATTACCACCGGAGGTACAAATATTTAGGCGGTGGGAGCAAATTCATACAACTTGTTGCAAATGTGAGTGCAGTGGTACAATTACTTGCATAGTTGGAGCAAATTCATACAAAACCAATCAAATCACGACATTTGGCAGCCACGCTAGCTCTAGAATTTTTCAGAAAGCCCCCTATAACCAGCCAATACAGCAGAACCGTCCGGTATGCTTCTTACAGGTGGGCCCCACATGTCAGCGGACGGAATAAATAAAATTTAAATAAAATTACATGAGTGCGGGGTTCTGAACACACCTACCGGGTCGGGCACGGTTGTGTAGCCAATACGACACCTATAGCTTTGTGTCATTACATATTTTTATTCCATGATGTATGTACACATACCAGAGCAGACGACCACAAGATACTTTGCTAGCCATGGAGAACTTCAAGCTCTCCTTGGTTGCTTCCGTTCTCCCCATTGTCCTTAGCATGCACAGCATCCACGTTGAGCCCCGGGGACCCACCTGTTCGGCACGTCCGACGACTGGAAGGCATTTCACTAGTCTTTCCTCCCCAAGCATAGTCGTCTGCTCCATTTGTACCACCATTTCGCTAGCGGCTTCGAGGCCCGGTTGACGTAGCGGGAGCTCGATGCGATCTCCCCCATGCCCGGCAGGGTTCCTCGCCGTGGTGCTTGACGTGATCTACCATGTGTAGACAACGCACACCCCTCAGTTCCTCGAGTTGAACACGGATCAGGGCACGAGGAACCTCTCCGTCGGGTTCGGCCACGGAATCAGCATCCGGGTGCTCGACACTGGCATCTTTCCCAACCACCCGTCATTCAGCGGCAACGGCATGCCGCTGCCGCCGACCAAGTGGAAGGGCCTAGGTGGGTCGCCAGCCTGCTGACAGACAAGGAATGAGCGTGAACTAACTGTTGAATCTAGAACATACCTGGATAAAACTAACTGGTTTTGTGCTACATTTTAAGGTAAACCTGACCAAGGTTTACCGAAGAATAAACTTATTGGTATATTCTATAATGGACTAACTATTGAATCTAGAACATATCTGGATAGTTGTGTTGTTTCTATTTTCAGGAAAAGAGCTCGAAATCAAGCTGAAGAATTAATGGGTAATATAGCCAAGAACCATGATGATTGGAATATTCCTGAGCCTTCACCATTACCTACATCCAAGAAGAGAGGAGTTATTTTCCTTAACCCTGAAGATATGCAAGAAGCTAGGAAATCTGTTAAATAGAAGGTTATTAAATATAAAGATGTCATGAATCTACCTCCTATTGAAACACTATGCGAGCCTACCACTCACCCTCCTATGGTAGACGTACACTCTCTTAATGAATTTGATGCTCGTGATATTCCTTATAATAAACCTCATGATCAATGCTTAGACGAATTTGATGATTTCATTGTTAAACAAACTCATTTTAATTAGCAAGTTCAAAACCAATTGAATGAAAATTCTCTAGTTATTAAAACTTGCATGATACTTTGGGAAGAACTCTTATTGATGTTAAAGGTCTAGTTACACACATTGAAATGACTCAAACTCAAATTGAATCAGTCACTTAAGTGCAACACGACTTATTTTCTGAGATGTATAATAAATTAAAAAATGGGAGCTCGTAGTGTTAAAACTAGAGGTGTGGTGTTTTCACTTAGGATCCTCTATATCCCAAGGGACACCAAAAAATGCTTGAAAAATATTCCCAAATGCTAGATGAAAATATTGTTAGCTCTCCTAAGAAGAAAAAGAAGAAGAAACATAAAATAATTAGAGAGTCTAATGATAACAATACTGATAAAGAACCTAATAAAGATCCTAAATAGTATATCTATTTCTGGTCCTAAAATTGGAAGTGGTAATGAATATGCTAATGATAATGCTAAAAATGATACTTCCAATAAGGAAAAAAGTGAAGAAGAGCCTGAAATACCTCCTAATCATAAATATAATGATAAGAAAGATTTTGTTGCTAGGAAGCATGGTGAGGAAAGAGAACCTTGGGTGCAAAAACCTATGCCTTTCCCTGGTAAGTCTCCTAAGACTAAAGAAGAAGAACACTAGATGAACTTTTATGAGTGGATGAAACCTCTTGATGCGTGTGAACGCACGTTCGTTGGGAGACCACAAGAGGAAGGTATGAAGAGTGCAGCAGAATGTTTTCCCTCAGAAAGAAAACAAGGTTGAATCAACCAGTAGGAGGAAGGAGTAACTTCAGAAGGTTAATGCAGCTAAGATGGCAGGGCGCACTACCGGTTCAGCAGCAACGTGGAACCTACACAACAGAATCAAATCATTTTGCCCCAATGAAGCAGTGAGGTTATCAATCTCACTGGTTTTGCTAAACACAAAGAGGTTAAACGTATGGTGTGGAAAACAATATGAGAACAGTATGAAAGCAGTAGTAGCAATGTGAAAACAGTGGAAGCAGTGTGAAAGCAGTGGAAACAGTGTGTGTATTACCAGTATGAGAAAATGGACCGGGGTCCACAGTTCACTAGTGGTGTCTCTCCATGAAGATAAATAACATGTGTGGTGAACAAATTACAGCTGGACAATTTACAGAAATGAAGGCTGCACCGTAGTGCATATACAACACATAAAGATTACTATGTGATTCATGCGGGCATTACAACAAGATACATAGACCGTCATCCAACTGCATTTATGACTAATAATCCACCCTCCGGATATCATCCGAAAAGACGTTGGGTATTAAGTTGCAAGCAACAGATAATCGCAGTAAGCAAATTGTGTAATGTAAACTAAGTAAACACCGTTGTTTTCTTCCTAATGGCAACAACACATCCTCTATTCGCCGTGTTTCTGTCACTCGAGCACAGATGCAAAGGAGGCATGAAACCACTATCGAGCATAAATACTCCCTCTTGGAGTTAATAGCATCTACTTGGCCAGAGCATCTACTAATAACAGAGAGCATGCAAGATTATAAATAACATATGCATGAAGATAAAATGATAGATTGATAATCGGAAGACAAACCATTCAACATTCATAGGATTCCAACAAACACAACATGTAGCATTACATTAAGATGATCTCGATCATGTAGGGCAGCTCACGAGATCTAAACATGAGGCATAAAGTGGAGAAGACAACCATCTAGCTACTGCGATGGACCGGTAGTCCAGGGATGAACTACTCACGCATCACTTCAGAGGAGGGCATGGTAGTGTAGACCCGCCGGTGATGAATTCCCCTCCCGGCAGGGTGCCGGGGAGAGCTCCAGAACCCTCCTGATCTCGGGATGACGATGACGGCGGCCTCGGGTGTTTCTCGGGACGAAGTGGTATATGTTTAGGGTTGATGTATGGGGGAGGATAAAGAGGCGAAAGGGAGATGGCGGTGGACGCCCGAGGGGCCCACACCACCTCCAGGCTTGGCCAGGGGGCGTGCCGGCCTATGGTGTGGACCCCATGTGGCCTCTCTCCTGGCCTTTTCGGGACTCCGTGGAACCTTCGGGAATTCTAAGACTTTCGGGCTTCGAATCTTCCAATTCCGTGAATATTTCCAGAATAACTTTTCTGAAACCAAACACAGCAGAAAAAAGGGAACTCGCTCTATGACATCTTGTCAATAGGTTAGTCCCAGAAAATCAATAAAATGACATAAAGTGTATAGCAAACATGTAGGAAATAACATGAAACATCAGAAATTAAGGATACGTTTATGACGTATCAACATCCCCAAGCTTAGTTCCTACTCGTCCTCGTAGGTAAATGATAAAAACACATAATTTCTGAGGTTACATGCTACCAACATAAACTTGATCATCAATAATGTAAAAGCATATGTAAGCTGAGATCATAGTACTTTAAAGACAAGCATGCTAGCTAAAATTTTAACAATAAAGCATAGCAATCAACTTGCATCATGAGAAGTAACACAAATAAAAGATCATGAATAATAATGCACTGAAAGATATACGTTTATTTGAAGCGTAGAGATAACATGGCAAAGTGATATTTCGCTTGTCCTTCAGAGTGGGGCAAAACATAAATGCCAGGACACCTTCAAAGTTCATGAGGAAGACTAGAATAAATAATTAGAGAACAAAGAATAACACATCACGAATCAATTAATAATGTTTCTAGGACAAATACACATTAAACTCAGAATGGAAACTATGCTCTCTCAATTGTGCATAAAGTTAGAAGATGGACACTCAACATAAAAGTAAAAGAACGGCCCTTCGCAAAGGGAAGTAGGGGTCAACTCATATGCTAGAGCTTTTATTTTGTTAAACAGAGGTATCGAAAACATTTTTAAGAGAGGTGTATGCTTATCTCAACAAATGGTAAACATAAAATACGGTGCGTCACAATCCAACCAGACTTCACAAGAGCGGCTCCCATAGAAGGACGCATCTGGGTAGAAGGTCATCCCTCTTTCTCTTTTGTTTACACAATTATGCTTTGACTGATAAATGAGGGGAAAAAATAGTGAAGATAATTTGTTGTATTACTTTGGGGCTGGGCACCCCGTTGCCAGCTCTTCTATCTAATGGATAAGCAGATGAAGCCATTAGTCCATGGTGTGAAAGTCCAATCAACAAGTGAAATAAAGATTATGTATTTACGTCCCCATGAGCTAAAACAGGAGCACAAAACAGGAGTAATTTTGAAAGTTTTAAAGGTAACACATGAGCAATTTACTTTGGAGTGGCGGTTAAATACCACATGTAGGTATGTATGGTGGACACATTAGGAAAACTTTAGTTTTTTGGGAGTTGCATGCGCGAGTAGAGCTCATACGCAGTACAGGTGGAGGCTAGCAATATACTGGGAACGACAAGTCAAGAGAGCACAAAGGCCATAATCATGCATAGGGATATAAACATCATTACTCAAAGCATAAGTGGTACCACAAGTTCAAAAACTAAATGATCATAGAGGCTATAACTGACTGGTTCATAGTCATAAACATGGTGTGAGCATGCGCCAAGTCAACCAAACAAAACATTCAAAGGAGAACACCACAAATTTATGCTTCAAAATTACAAGAACAAGTCATGATTCTTTCAAAGGAACATTAAAGACTCCCATCTATTTAAGACAATTCATTCTACTAAATAACCACTAGGCTTTACAATTAAAATAACATCTATCATGATACGAAAAAATCTAGTCGCGGTCTATACAAGGTTCTACTTGCACCGTTATAAATTCTACTACATGCAGCAGTTTCTTTTCCCAACAAGCACCTTATAAAATATGGTTTAACAAAAACTCTCTTAAAGATGCAGCAATGAAACAAGAGAGTATTAACATAACACTACTAAAACTAACATCTCTAAATAAGAGATGCAATGAAAACAAGTGCTAAACAAGAATTTTGCAGCAACTAGAAGAAAAACTATGAATACAAGCATAACGGGTATTCAAATGAAAAAGAAGAGCATGTCTCTCTCCTAAATAAGGAATACTAGGGTCCAACTATATTTATTGCAGCAAGGAAAACAAAAAAACAAAGGAAAACAAAAGAAAAACAAACAGATGCTCCAAGTAAATTTCATATGATGTGACCGAATAAAAATATAGTTTCACTAGAAGTGACCTAATAAATTGTTGATGAAGAAGGGGATGCCTTGGGCATCTCCAAGATTAGACGCTTGAGTCTTCTGAAAATTCGTTGGGATGAACCATGGGGGCATCCCCAAGCTTTGACCTTACACTCTTCTTGATGACATTATATCACCCTCTTCTCGTGACCCTTGAACACTTCCTTCACACAACATTCATAGAGTAATTCGCATTAGAGGGTTAGTGCAATAATAAAAAATCCATGGGTTTTGTATGGGCACAAGTTCTATTGATACTTTTAAACATTATCTACAGCCACTGATGTTTGGTGAAGCAAAGAAATCCACTTAACATCGTAAAAGAGCAAATGCAAGAAAAATGGCAGAATCTGCCAAAACCAGAACAGTCTGTAAAGACGAATTTTTTTGGGGCACTTACGTTGATCAGGTCAAAAAACTTAAGGAACGAAAACGTTGCAGAATTAGCTCAGGAATAAAAACAAAAAAAAATTAGGTCATTTTGATCTTTCTGTGAATTATGCGATTTTTTACGGTGGACAGCAGAATCTGTTTCCTACGCAGAAATCCAAAGCCAACTCCAACTCTCGTCAGAAACTTTACTTGGCACAACTAAAACATGAAAATAAAGATACAGAGGAGTTTCTATATAAGTATACAACCCCTTGACTCAAAGGAAATAAAGAAAAACAAAGCAAAAATAAAACCATGGGTTATCTCCCAAGAAGTGCTTTTCTTTAACGCATTTTAGCTAGGCCCGGAAAAGTGGATTCACGTGTTTTCAAGTGAAGAAGCATCCAAATTATAATTTGTTCTAATAATATAATAAAAAGGAAACTTAATTGTCTTTCTAGGAAAGTGTTCCATACCTTTCTTGAGCAGGAATTGAAATTTAATATTCCACTCTTCCATATCAATAACAGCACCAACAGTTCTAAGAAAAGGTCTTCCCAAAGCAATTGGACAAGAAGCATTGCATTCAATATTCAAGACAAAAAAATCAACGGGGACAAGATTGTTATTAACCATGATAAAAACATCATCAACTCTCCTCCAAAGGTTTCTTTCTAACATTATCAATAAGACGAATATCCAAATAACGGTGCTCCAAAGGTGGCAAATCAAGAATATCATAAAGTTTCTTAGGCATAACAGAGATAATAGCACCAAGATCACATCGAGCATTGCAACCAAAATAATTCACTTTCATTTTAATAATGGGTTCCCAACCAACATCTAGCTTCCTAAGGATAGAGGCTTCACATCTTAATTCATCCTCTCTAATTTGCATTACAGCATTTGTAATATATTTTGTGCAAGCCATATTCATAGTAATAGCATTAGGAAAACTAGCAAGATTTTTTAGGAACTTAATCACTTCAGTTATTTTGCAATCATCATTTTCAATATTATTTTTATCAAAGGTAATGGGACCATTGTCTCCCATGTTTCTAAAAATTTCAGAACTTCTATCAGGAACATTTTTAGCAGTTTCAGGCAGTTTTGCATTTTTAATAGCAGAAGGGGGATTGTTGCCAACACCAATTACTTTATCATTGGTAGTAGAAGGTTTACTAACATTATAAGCTTCACTTTTACTAGTGGTGGTAATGGTGCAAACATTAGCTATATTATTATTTCTAGCTATTTCATCTTCTCCTTCCCATCTAGCATGCAATTCAGCTAACATCCTAACATTATCATCAATTCAAATTTGGATGGAATTCAAAGTTTTGCTTTCTTTAACATCATGAGGCATAACCTTTAGTTTCGGAAAATCAACATCAAGAGCAAGGCTATCAACTTTAGAAGCAAAACATCAATTTTGCCAAACTTTTCCTCAACAGATTTATTGAAAGCAGTTTGTGTACTAATAAAATTCTTAAGCATGTTCTCAAGATCAGAGGGCACACTTTCGTTGCTGTTGTAGGAATTACCATAAGAATTAATATTATTTGGAAGATATGGCCTATAATTGTTGCTACCAAAATTATTCCTATAAGCATTAGTATTGAAATTATTATTTTTTAAAAAAGTTCACATCAACATGCTCTTCTTGAGAAACCAAAGAGGCTAAAGGAACATTGTTTGGATCAATAGGAGCATGGCCATTCACAAGCATAGACATAATAGCATCAAGTCTGTCACTCAAAGAGGAGGTTTCTTCAAAAGAATTAACCTTCTTACCAGTAGCGGCTCTCGCAGTGTGCCATTCAGAATAATTTACCATCATATTATCAAGAAGTTTTGTTGTTGCCCCCAAGGTCATGGACATAAAGGTTCCTCCAGCAGCTGAATCCAGAAGGTTTCTTGAAGAAAAATTCAGTCCTGCATAAAAAGTTTGGATGATCATCCAAGTAGTCAGTCCATGAGTGGGACAATTCGTTACCAAAGATTTCATTCTTTCCCAAGCTTTAGCAACATGCTCATTATCAAGTTGCTTAAAATTCATAATGCTACTTCTTAAATATATAATATTAACAGGAGGATAATATTTTCCAATGAAATCATCTTTACACTTAGTCCAAGAATCAATAATATTCCTAGGCAAAGATAGCAACCATTCTTTAGCTCTTCCTCTCAAAGAGAAAGGAAACCATTTAAGTTTAATAATATCCCCATCTACTTTATATTTTTGCATCTCACATAGTTCAACAAAATTATTAAGATAAGCAGCAGCATCATCAGTACTAACACCAGAAAATTGCTCTCTCATAACAACGTTTAATAATGAAGGCTTAATCTCATCAAATTCAGAAGTAGGAGCAGGGTGGAGCAATAAGTGTGCTAACGAAATCATTGTTGTTGGTGCTAGTAAAGTGACACAACTTAGTGTTCTCAGGAGTAGTCATTTTAACAAGACTAAAAACAGGAATAAAACTACAGCTAGAATAAGAACTAATTTTTTTGTGTTTTTTGATACAGAGAAGCAAACAAGACAAAATAAAATAAACTAAGCAAAACAAAAACAAAGTAAAGAGATTGGATGTGAGAGACTCCCCTTGCAGAAATTCTCTTCCTTCCCGGCAACTGCGCCATAAAATGCGCTTGATGCGTCTGAACACACGTTCCTTGGGAGACCCCAAGAGGAAGGTATGAAGATTACAGCAACAAGTTTTCCTCAGAAAGAAAACAAGGTTGGATCGACCAGTAGGAGGAAGGAGTAATTTCAGAAGGTTGATGCAGCTGAGATGGCAGGGCGCACTACCAGTTCAGTAGCAACATGGAACCTACACAACACAATCAAATCACTTTGCTCCAATGAAGCAGTGAGTTTGCCAATCTCACCGGTTTTGCTGAACACAAAGAGGTTAAACATATGGTGTGGAAATAAGTATGATAATAGTATCAAAGCAGTAGCAGCAGTTTGAAAATAGTGGAAGAAGTGTGAAAGAAGTGGAAACAGTTTGTGTATTATCAGTATGAGAAAATGGAACAGGGTCCACAATTCACTAGTGGTGTCTCTCCAAGAAGGATAATAACATATGTGGTGAACAAATTACAGCTAGGCAATTGACAGAAATGAAGGATGCACCGTAGTTTATATGCAATACATAAAGATTACTGTGTGATTTATGCTAGAATTACAATAAGATACATAGACCGTCATCCAAATGCATCTATGACTAATAATCCACCCTCCGGATATCATCCGAACAAATGTTGGGTATTAAGTTGAAAGAAATAGATAATCACAGTAAGCAAAGTGTATAATGTAAACAATATAAACTAAGTAAACACCGTGTTTTCTCCCAAATGGCAACAACACATCCTCCATCTGTCACGTTTCTGTCACTCGAGCACAGATTCAAAGGAGGCATGAACCCACTATCGAACATAAATACTCCCTCTTGGAGTTACTAGCATCTACTTGGCCAGTGCATCTACTAATAACGGAGAGCATGCAAGATCATAAATAACATATGCATGAAGATAACATGATAGATTGATAATCAGAACACATAGCATTCAACATTCATCAGATCCCAGCAAACACAACATGTAGGATTACATAAAGATGATCTCGATCATGTAGGGCAGCTCACAAGATCTAAACATGAGGCATAGAGTGGAGAAGACAACCATCTAGCTACTTCTATGGACCCGTAGTCCAGGGATGAACTACTCACGCATCACTTCAGAGGAGGGCACGGTGGTGTAGACCCCTCCGGTGATGAATTCCCCTCCCGGCAGGGTGCCAGGGAGATCTCCAAAACCCTCCCGGTCTCGGGATGGCGATGACGGCGGCCTTGGGTGTTTCTCAGGAAAAAGTGGTATATCTTTAGGGTTCACGTATCGGGGGGATTATATAGGCGAAAGGGCGATGGCGGTGGATGTCCGACGGGCCCACACTACCCCCAGGCGCGGCCAGTGGGCGCCGCCAAAAGGTGTGGCCCCTCGCCGGGCTTCTTCGAGACTCCGTGGAACCTTCGGGAATTATAAGGCTTCCGAGCTTCAAATTTTCCAATTTCGCGAATATTTCTAGAACAATTTTTCTGAAACTAAAAACAGAAAAAAAAAACATGGAACTAGTTCTGTGGCATCTTTTCAATTGGTTAGTCCCGGAAAATCGATAAAACTGGCATAAAGTGTATAGCAAACATGTAGGAAATAACATGAAAACAACATGGAACATCAGAAATTAAGGATGTGTTTATGACGTATCACTTCTCCTCTTGCAAATTCCTTTGGCTAATGCTATCAGGTTGCCTCGTTATTGCAAGTATATGAAGGATATTGTTACTAATAAGAAGAAACTTACTAATGGTGAAATAGTCGTGCATGCTTTCTATAAGAACTTGCACAACATCTTTGTCCAACTATCCCATTTCCGCGGGGCAAATTTGGAACTAATGGTAATTAAGTCACTTCTTTCCGATCATACCGAGCAGGGCATGGGGACGTTTAACTATTTCAGGGTGACTCACCTACCGACAATCCTGTAGAGGAGGATATATATGACATATCCGCTACCTCCATCAAGCACATTCACAAGAACAATGAACCAGAAATATCCCCGCACCTACTTACTTCATAAGCAATACAACACAACTTTACAGTATTTATTTCTATCAGTTATTTCTTATTATTAAGTTACTCCATTTATATTTCCACACAACTCACTCTCTGTTTTCCATAGGTTTAAGAAAATTAATATTTATGTGAGTATATTCACCTAAGTCTGACATCTTGTGTGTGATAATGGCAGCCTTAAAAACCTTTCACCAGATCAGCTCTACGTGGGATCGATATAAAGACCATAATTCTACGAAATGATGATTTAACAAATCTGTGCACTTGTAGGTATCACCTCTCGCGGGACACATCGTCGGAGATTTCCTCCCAACCACAAGCAACTGTGCTGCCACACATCAACCTCAATGTGACTCTTGCTGCCAGCGAGGTATCATCTCGGGCCGCCGATGCACCATTCGCCCATGATACGTTGCAAACGTATCTATAATTTTTTATGCTCCATGCTTGTTTTCTACCCAATACCTTTTGTTTTACACATGTTTTCTATCGTTTTATGGATGTTTTCACAGACTAACCTGTTAACAAGATGCCCC
>JAPCYS010001816.1:0-70276 GCA_028641055.1 Alopecurus myosuroides
TCCTCAAGGTTAACTGAGCAAAATACTCAATATCATGAAATCGAAGCTGCAGTTACCTTGACAAGATGAGCCACGGGATCACTCGGACTCTATTTTTTCAGCATGTGTCAAGCTCGGGATTATACTACAAGCAAACAAGCTCTAAAACTAAATACTGCAAGCGATGGTACGAACCTTCATCAATCTTCACACTGCTAAGCTCTTGCAAGAGTATTAAGTCATGAATGATCAATTGGAATGCTTGTCTTAAACACAATAATTAATTTTGCACTTTCAAAGACTACAAACTGAATTCAAATTATTTACTTATCTGAAACGTTTACTCACTGCTAGAGTTAACAGACAAGGACTAATAATGAGAACATTCTGTGGAAAAAGATCCAAGGCTCGTCGGCACTTACATAGACAATAAGTTGATTATTCTAGGTTAAGCATACATTGAAAATTATCCACGTCCTATTCTAGTTCAGAAAAATTTATCGATATATTCAAGAATAATTTAGTAGAGGAATCAAAATTACAGTGTAAACCCAATTTCCACCACCGTTTCAAAAATTCTAGGAGCAAATGGAGACGACAAGGACATCAGGAAAAGAACTGTGTAAAAAGACGGTTTGCGTGAAATTTTTGTTGTTTTTGCACACGACCCAAAAAATGACGGTTTGCGTGAAATTTTTGTTCTAAATTTTTTAACTTTTTGAGTGTGTATAAAAATGCATTTAAAAACCCGGGAGCACGCCAGCCCTATTCAGAAAATTCAGTTTAGCTGCTATGCATAGATTGAACATGACCACAGTATGATGTAGAACAATCAATATTACTGAGACTGGACAATCTATATTGGGGACATAATGCTAGATTTTGAGCCTAAAACTTAACCAGACTCCAAATTGGCTCCAACATAGATATTGCAAAATTAGCAGCTTGTACAATCAGGATTAATATTACAAGGGTTTATTTGGGGCATCGGACCCATCCTCTTTCTCTATGGTTGAATCTTTTACTGAGGATTTACCTCAGGTGTCTATAGAGGAAAATCAGTACTTAACATCCTTGTTTTCTGAGAAAGAAGTTTTTGATGCAATTTCTCAGCTGGAGCATAATAAGGCTCCTGGTCCTGATGGTTTTCCTGCTGAATTTTACCTGAATTGTTGGGAATTCATCAAGGTTGACTTGATGGGAATGTTTGCTCAATTGCATGCAGGCAATCTTCCGTTATTTAAGCTTAACTATGGTGTTATTACTTTGCTTCCTAAGAAGGAAGATGCATGTATGTCGCACCCTGATTTCTAGGGGATACTCACCGTACGAACTGGATAGCAGATGCTTGGATTATGGGGCATAACTGCTCCCACGTCCCAGCTTCCTGGTAGGCCTGCGCTTATGCGCGACAACACAAGCCCTGCTATTCCATCGTCAATGTAAACTATCCACTAGAGATCAAAGGCACTTCCGTCGACGTACTTCAAACCATACACACATGGTACGTCAACGGCGTTTAACAAGTGATATCACAACAGATCTCTACGACACAAAAGATTGAAATAAGTTGCAAATGGCTCTCATTAGAGCAGAGATAGCAAATACAATCATTCAGAGGGCACCTGCCCCAACAATACATCATTACAATACAGCGGAAGCATTCAACATGTCTGAGTACAGACAAGAACCAAATAGGCCTAAGAGGCCGGCAATGAAAGGAAAACGGAGCCCATCCACGAAGTCTCGGATCCTGCCCGGGTCCGCTATCTACTCGTCAACAGCGTCGTCGTACTCCACGTAGTAGCCTCCATGGGGATCCTCGGAATCGTCGTCTGCGTAAACCACAGCCCCAAAGGGGTCAGTACACCAACGTACTGGCAAGCAAGACTCACAGTTCACCAAAGTGTAACCCGTCAACACCAAGCACAGATGCTTTGGGTTCAACGGAGGAAAGGGGAATAAAAAAGATGCGGCAACTGGCTGCTCTAACCAACTACAGAAACATACTATGACTTCCGGCTAACAGAAAGAAGATAAGATAGCGTATCGTAACCAACTATAACTAACCACCAAACAAACCCATCCTGGATCTCGCCCCTTATCCAAAGAAGCAATCCGAGGATAACTCACACAGTTGGATTACTGATGGTTCAGGTTATTGTGTCAATAAACCTATTACTAGTCAAGTTATTATAGTTAGGTGTAAGTTGTCTGAGTACTTGTTAGCCAGTACTTTCACCAAGTCGTCACATAACCGCGGACAACACGGCTTCTCGAGAAGATTCATCCCTGCAGGGTGTGCTCCAGTACCCGTACACACTCAAGCCACCAACTAAAACTCAGGTGGACTCGACACGACTCGAACCATCACTACAGCCTGTCCTAGGAGCCACGGAGCTATAAGGTCCCAGCCACGCAGCCGAATACTCAGCGCAGGTGTGCAAAACTCCCGCAGGACACAACACCCCGGCACTACAGGCCTCGCCCTATATGTGTGCGTCATCATCATCATCAGTAACCATGGGAGCGACCCATTTATGCGTATGAGCCAAATGGAACACCCGAACTAAGTGTGGCTCTTCGGACAAACTGCGGATCAGATCAAAGCCGAGGGGGGTTCCATACCACCACCCGGATGCGGTGAGCACGCTCATCATGGATCAGTAGACAAGACCCTTTTCCTAATTAGGGTCGACACTAGCAGGCCTCAAAACCACGACGGGCCTCCTGCCGGTGCCTTATCATCATATTATTATTACCCAAGCCTTAACAGGTTGTTGTTTAAACATCGAGCCCATAGAACATAATAGAAATATGATAACGGAAAGTAACGGGTAACAGACTCGAGCAGAAACAACCCTAAGCATGCTAGTAAGACACGGGCTCAAACAACGGGGTTATAGGAGTGGAGGTGAGGCAATATCAAGGTTAAGGGTTCATGTGATAGGTTCGTAACAGAAACAACTACTACTAAGGCTAGCAGAAAAGAACAACGGAAAGTATCGGTAACCAATGTTGAAAGGAACACAGTGGTTCATGTGAGTGATAACTTGCCTGCAAACCCAGTAGCCTGGTACTGAGCCAAAACCTCAGAAGGGGTGTCGTAAGGATCGTCGGTATCAACGTCGTCTATCCGAGAAGAAGCAAACAGACAATGCAGAAACGGTAGACAATCAATATCATGGCATAGTGCACAATCATGGGGATGATGCATGTCATGTTAATAGTTGCATCAAAATAAACTAGTTGACATGGTAACACAAATTAAATGGACACATATGCAATTTTGAGTTGCATATGAAAAGCCCATGAATTTTGGGTTAGATTATTAACTAATCAACAGATGAGGGTGAATTAGTATGATGCATGGATGAGGAAAACATCAAAATAACAACAATAGAACCAATTTAAAATAGGGTTTACCAATTTAGAAATTTATTTAGTAAGTTATGGAATTTTTGGTTCCTTAAAGGGATTACACAAATAGTTGTTGTTTTCACCAATTTAAATTGTGCAAAACAAATAACAAAATTCATATTTGAAAAGTTTATACTTTTCTAGGTTGAAAACATATTTTGCATGTTCAAAAATAATTTAATTTGAGCAAGTTATGATTTTATCAATTTTAAATGATTTAAACAAGGTTTAAATTATTTAGGCAATTTAAATTATTCAAATCATGAAACAAAATTTATATTTGAATTGGTGGTTCAAAATGGTATGGAAAACATATTTTATTTGCATGATTTGGATTAATAATGAATTAGTTATGGAATCTATCAAATGTGAAAGGAATAGTTTGAATTTGAAATTTGAAATTATTTGCAATGGTCAAAACAGAAAACAAATGGCTTAATTAGATAGAGAATTAAATTTGGTATTGAAAATATATAAAAAATGTTAAATTTGGAGTTGTAAATAATTAGTTAGGCATTTTTAAAGTGTGGTTGATAATCTGCCATTTATTTCACTGCTAGGGACTTAAAACGAATCTGCAGGGACCTAGAATAAAATAGCCAGGGACCTGTGTGTGAAAAACAGTGCTGTGCTGGATCTGTAAAATAAAACTGAAAAAGTGTGGCTAATGCGTGGGGGGGGGGGGGGGCTCGAACCCGCGACCCCCTGTGCGCGCGCAGCGAGCTTCGCTAGCCATCTGGGCTGGTTTCAGTTTCATGTTAGAAAAGGGGCAGGTGTGTGCTTAGGGTGTCTTCCGTCAGTTAAGATGTTAACTGAACACGTTCAGTTCGTGCAGGTACAGCGAGCGTCAGGGACAGGCAGCGAGCGCTGCCGGGATCGTGCGCCGCGGCCGCTGCGCGCGGTGGCGCCGCCGTGTGCTTGCGGCGGGCGGTGGTCGTGCGGTGGCCGGCCGGTGCTGCGGGCGGACGGGTGGCCGGTGCTATGCGAGCGGAGGAGCGGGGAAGGAAGGCGGGCGACTGCTTACAGAGATGGAGAGGAGCGGACGAGGAGGCGCTCGGGAGGCGCGGTCGGCGACGAAAACGGGATGGCGGCGGCGCTCCGGTGGTCGTCGGCGGGAAACGAAGGGATGGCGAGGACGGGGGCGCCGCGCCGGTTCCGTTCCCGGCCCTAGCGCGGCCGGGCGGTCACCGTGGCGCCGGCGACTCGCCGGAGAGAGGCGGCGGTGATGGAGACCTTCGGTGGTGGTTACAGAAACGAGAGAGAGCAGCGAGAGAGGAGGAGAGAAGAGGCTGCGGCGCGAGGGAGGAAGAGGAGGAGGGAGAATTAGGGTTAGGAGCGAGGGGAGCTCGAGGAGCTTAAGAGGAGGAGGTGGACGTGCGGATCGACCGTTCCCTCCATGAACCTGCGAACGTGGATGCACTGGATGGTGTTCGTACAGTGTACGGAGGAAGAAGACAAGTCGTGGGGGGGGTACGGGCCTTAGGGCACTTGGGCTGGCCCAAAGTGGGCTGGCTGCTCTCTTCCCCCCCTCTCTTTTTAATATTTTCTGTTATTTACTTTTTTTTTTGCAGATTTGGATAAAGAGAGATAAACAAATGGTTTTAGAGTTAGCAAAATTTTGGAATAAATTTTATATTGCTCTGTTTTGTAACAACACCTTAAAACAACCATTGTTTTCCAAAATAATTTTGATTGATGTTATTGTTTTGGAAATCAAATGATTTTGAGCAATTTTTGGTATCAAAAAGAAATAATTGAATGTTAAGCCAAATTAAGTTTTTGATAACAATTTTGGTGGAAACAATTGTTGGTTTGTTTTGTAGTTTTTAGTTGACACATTGTAACATAACAAGTATGACAATAATTTAATTTTGTTTTGGAATTCAAAATAGAAAACAGATGGAAACAAAATCAATTCAAATGCAAAACAAATGCAACAAAAGGCAATTATGATGACATGATGCAAAGCAATAATAAAACAAGAAACAAAACATTCTAGGGGGAGATTTCATACTTGGGATGTTACAAAACGCCCCCCCTTGAAGGAATCGCGCCCCGAGATTCCTACTGAGTAGTGAAAAGGTCCGGATACTTCTTGCGAAGATCCTCTTCGGTCTCCCATGTTGCCTCTTTATCGGAATGATGCGACCACTGCACTTTCAAGAACTTGGTGCTCTTGTTGCGAGTCTTACGCTCGGTCTCATCGAGAATACGAACAGGGTGCTCCTCATAAGATAGATCATCTTGCAGTTCAATGGAATCATGATCAACTGCACGATCTGGATCTTTGAAACACTTCTTGAGCTGTGACACGTGAAACACATCGTGCACCTTGGATAGTTTTTCTGGAAGTTCAATACGATAGGCATTTTCCGCACGCCTTGAGAGAATGTTGAACGGACCAATGTATCTTGGTGCAAGCTTTCCTTTCACACCAAAACGATGAGTGCCTCTGAGGGGAGTTACACGGAGGTATGCCTTGTCACCAGGTGCATAAATCATATCCCTGTGCTTGCTGTCATAGTAGCTTTTCTGGCGAGACTGAGCAATCTTGAGATTGTCACGAATGATGCGAACTTTCTCTTCGGCTTCCTTAACAATGTCAGGGCCTAAGAGTGAACGTTCACCAGCTCCAGACCAATTGATTGGACTCCTGCATCTGCGACCATACAGTGCCTCAAACGGTGCCATGCCTAGGCTTGCCTGGTAGCTGTTGTTGTAGGAGAATTCAGCATATGGAAGACAATCCTCCCATTTCATGCCAAAGGAGAGACCACATGCTCTGAGCATATCCTCGAGAATCTGATTGACTCTTTCGACTTGCCCTTGAGACTGAGGATGATAAGCCGTGCTGAACAGAAGTTTGGTGCCCAATGCTTCTTGAAAACTCTTCCAGAAATGAGAAGTGAATATGCTTCCACGGTCTGAGCTTATTTCCAATGGAACACCATGAAGAGGAACAATCTTTGTTGTGTAGAGCTCTGCTAACTGGCTAGCTGAGATTGTTTCTTTGACAGCAAAGAAGTGAGCTACCTTAGTGAGACGATCAATAACAACGAAGATTGCATCGTTGCCCTTCTTGGACTTTGGAAAACCAGTGACGAAGTCCATTTCAATCATGTCCCACTTCCACTCAGGAATTTTCAGAGGCTGGAGAAGACCGGCTGTTTTCTGATGGACTGCCTTGACACGTTGACAAACGTCGCATTCAGAAACGTATTTAGCAATTTCACGTTTCATGCCAGACCACCAATACAGAGTCTTAAGATCCTGGTACATCTTTGTACTTCCAGGGTGGATGGAGAGAGGAGTTTCATGAGCCTCCTTGAGAATCACATCTTTGAGACTTTGAATTTGAGGAACTGCAATGCGTCCTTCGAAGAACACCGTTCCCTTGTCATCAATTGAGAAGCACTCATACTTCACATTGCCTGCTTTGATGTTATTTGCAATCTTCTTGATCTCAGCATCACGAAGTTGTTCAGAACGAATCTTGTCCTCGAGAGTTGGACTGGCTGTCAAGTTTGCAAGATAACCTTGAGGAACAAGACCAAGGTTCAGCTTCTGGAATTCTTCATGAAGTGGAGGTTGGCTTTCCATGATCATGAGATTATTGCAATACGACTTGCGACTGAGAGCATTGGCCATAACATTAGCCTTGCCTGGAGTGTAAGAAATGGTAAGATCGAAGTCTTTGATCTTTTCAATCCATCTCCTTTGCCTGAGGTTTAGATCTGGTTGAGTGAAGATGTATTTCAGACTCTTATGATCGGAAAAGATTTCAGTGCGATTACCCAACAAGTATTGCCTCCATTTCTTTAGGGCAAACACAACTGCTGCAAGTTCAAGGTCATGTGTGGGATAATTGAGCTCATGTGCATTCAACTGACGTGAAGCATAAGCTACAACTTGACGTTCTTGCATAAGAACTGCTCCTAGACCTTGTTGAGAAGCATCACAGAATATCTGAAAAGGTTTGGTAGTATCTGGGCCAACCAGAACTGGTGTAGAAGTGAGTTTAGTCTTGAGGAGGTTGAAACTTTCATCACATTGTGGAGACCAAACGAACTTCTTGTCCTTCTTTGTCAGATCAGTGAGAGGTTTGGCAATCTTGGAGAAGTTTTGGACGAAACGACGGCAATAGCTAGCCAAACCAAGAAAACTTCTGACTTGCTTCACCGTCTTAGGAGGTTTCCAATCAACAATTGCCTTAACCTTTTCTGGATCAATGGCTATGCCCTTGGCAGAGATGACATGACCAAGGTAAGCAACTTCTGGAATCCAGAACTCACATTTGGAGAACTTGGCATAAAGACGATGCTCGCGAAGTTTCATGAGAGTGAGACGAAGATGTTCTCCATGCTCTTCCTCGGATTTTGAGTAGACAAGAATGTCATCAAGATATACCACAACGAACTTGTCGAGGTATTCATGGAAGACAGAATTCATTAGTCTAGAGAAGGTCGCCGGTGCATTGGTGAGACCAAAGGACATGACGGTGTATTCATATAGACCGTACCGAGTGGTGAAAGCTGTCTTTGGAATATCTTCCTTTCTGATCTTTATTTGATGGTAACCCATTCTCAAGTCCAGCTTGGAGAATATTGAAGCTCCAGCAAGTTGATCAAAAAGATCATCGATACGAGGAATTGGATACTTGTTCTTGATTGTTTTCTCGTTGAGAGGACGATAGTCAACCACGAGTCTCTTTGTTTGATCCTTCTTCGCAACGAACAGAGTTGGGCAACCCCAAGCCGAGGAACTAGGTTGAATGTAACCTTTCTCCATGTACATATCGATTTGCTCCTTCAACAACTTCAGTTCAGGAGGAGCTATCTTGTATGGATGCTTAGAGATTGGAGCAGTGCCTGGTTCAAGTTCGATCACGAACTCAACTGCTCTGTCAGGAGGCATTCCTGGCAATTCTTCTGGAAAGACATCGGGGAAGTCACAAACCACCGGAATAGTTTCAATAGATGGTAGAGGATTTGCATTGAGAGTGTAGAGTTGAGCAACTGGATTTTCAGCATGGAAGTAGACTATCTGGCCAGAAGGGTGTGTGATTTTGACAGCCTTAGCAGGACAATCAATGACTGCTTTGTTGGCTACCAACCAATCCATCCCAAGGATGACATCAATATCTGAAGAGTGGAGAGCTATCAAGGATGCCTGGAATGGAAGGTTTCCAATTGTGATCTCGATGTTCTGGCTAACTTTATTGCTTTGCCAGCTAGATCCCGGTGATTTCACTAGGAGAGGGATAGACAACTGTTCGAAGTTGATTCCACTGTTGTTTGCAAAGCATTGAGAGATGAAAGAGTGTGAAGCACCAGAATCGAACAAGACTTTAGCACGAAACGAGTTCACAAGAAGTGTGCCCATTACAACCTCTGGAGATTCTTCTGCTCCCTGGGCCTTGACATGGTTCACCTTCACAGTTCTCAAGACAGACTTGCTCTTGTTGCGGGGCCTAGGCGAAGAAGTGTGTACCACCACATGATTGACCTTAGAGATAGGTAGTGATGGTAGCTTGTTCTGCGGGCACTTGTAGGAGTAGTGTCCTGGTAGACCGCACTTGAAGCATGTACTAGCCGAGATCTGTTGGACTTGGCTGAGATGGAGCACCTCCTGAAGATACCACTGGGGTGGGAGGGAGGGCAAGAAATCCTGCCGGGCTTGGCAAGCAGATGGGCGATGTTGTAGTGGTATATGGAACCCAAACTCTTCGTTTTTGTGGAGGCATGATAGCTTTCGAGAGATTAGCCTGTTCACGAGAGTGCTTACGAGATTCCTCAACCAACTTGCGCCCATGCTCTTCATTTAGAGCGATGTTGACGAGGTCCTCAAAATTCTTGGCCTTGACGTTGGTGAGAGCATACTTGAGTTCTGGGTTGAGACCCCTGCGGAACTTTGCCATCTTTCTCGCTTCCGTGGAGATCTCATCTCCGGCGTAGCGAGCCAGACGATTGAACTCTCTTTGGTATTCGAGAACGTCCAGATTGCCTTGTGTGAAAGAATAGAATTCCTCACGCATTTTCTCCATGAGCCCATCGGGAATGTGATGGCGCACGAAGGCTTGCTTGAAATCCTCCCATGTGATTGCCAGACTAGGACTTCTCATTTCTTGGAAATTCTCCCACCAAGACATGGATTGTCCACGGAGAAGGTAGGTCACGTAAGGAACACGGTCCTCGTCAGCCACATGAGCTACCATAAGAGTACGGTCCATTTCACGGAGCCAGTCATCAGCATCCAATGGCTCGGAGGAGGTATCAAACGTGCGCGGATTGAGCTCAAGGAACTCCCGAATAGACACCCGGGTGTTGCCATTACTCCCAAGGTCTTGGTTCTGCTGCATCTGCTTTATAACTTGCGTCATCTGAGACAGCACTTTCCCCATCTCAGGTGGCAGTGTGGGTTGTTCGTCACCACTTTCCATCCTGAAGAGGATACCAAGATTAACACAGTAACCGGATAACAAAATCCAATATAAGTGCTTAAAAGGAATACTTCAGACGGTAAGAAGGTAGCATGGATCAAACATATACTACCCTCAACGTTCACCATAAATGGTTTGAGTACCACACGGGTGCGGTGTTGAAGAAGAAAAAATCTCCGGAACAAAACGAATGGAGGTTAACCACGAAAGAGAAGATTTGTGAAGGACGATGTCGAAGCAACAACTGGGAAACAGAGACCACAAACACCTGAGGTACTACGGAGAAAACCCAGAACACGTGAAATCCTAACTTGAAAGTTTAGGTGAGAAGAGAAAAACAACGTTGCACTTCCTTACCAGAAAAGGGAGGGTGGGTGGGGAAAGAAATAAAATGGCAGAATTCCTACTCTCGCGTTTCATTTTTCCTATATAGCTACAAAATAGTTTCTAGACTCAACTGCGACCAGTAAAAGGGATCCTACAGGCAGACAGGCTCTGATACCATTTGTCGCACCCTGATTTCTAGGGGATACTCACCGTACGAACTGGATAGCAGATGCTTGGATTATGGGGCATAACTGCTCCCACGTCCCAGCTTCCTGGTAGGCCTGCGCTTATGCGCGACAACACAAGCCCTGCTATTCCATCGTCAATGTAAACTATCCACTAGAGATCAAAGGCACTTCCGTCGACGTACTTCAAACCATACACACATGGTACGTCAACGGCGTTTAACAAGTGATATCACAACAGATCTCTACGACACAAAAGATTGAAATAAGTTGCAAATGGCTCTCATTAGAGCAGAGATAGCAAATACAATCATTCAGAGGGCACCTGCCCCAACAATACATCATTACAATACAGCGGAAGCATTCAACATGTCTGAGTACAGACAAGAACCAAATAGGCCTAAGAGGCCGGCAATGAAAGGAAAACGGAGCCCATCCACGAAGTCTCGGATCCTGCCCGGGTCCGCTATCTACTCGTCAACAGCGTCGTCGTACTCCACGTAGTAGCCTCCATGGGGATCCTCGGAATCGTCGTCTGCGTAAACCACAGCCCCAAAGGGGTCAGTACACCAACGTACTGGCAAGCAAGACTCACAGTTCACCAAAGTGTAACCCGTCAACACCAAGCACAGATGCTTTGGGTTCAACGGAGGAAAGGGGAATAAAAAAGATGCGGCAACTGGCTGCTCTAACCAACTACAGAAACATACTATGACTTCCGGCTAACAGAAAGAAGATAAGATAGCGTATCGTAACCAACTATAACTAACCACCAAACAAACCCATCCTGGATCTCGCCCCTTATCCAAAGAAGCAATCCGAGGATAACTCACACAGTTGGATTACTGATGGTTCAGGTTATTGTGTCAATAAACCTATTACTAGTCAAGTTATTATAGTTAGGTGTAAGTTGTCTGAGTACTTGTTAGCCAGTACTTTCACCAAGTCGTCACATAACCGCGGACAACACGGCTTCTCGAGAAGATTCATCCCTGCAGGGTGTGCTCCAGTACCCGTACACACTCAAGCCACCAACTAAAACTCAGGTGGACTCGACACGACTCGAACCATCACTACAGCCTGTCCTAGGAGCCACGGAGCTATAAGGTCCCAGCCACGCAGCCGAATACTCAGCGCAGGTGTGCAAAACTCCCGCAGGACACAACACCCCGGCACTACAGGCCTCGCCCTATATGTGTGCGTCATCATCATCATCAGTAACCATGGGAGCGACCCATTTATGCGTATGAGCCAAATGGAACACCCGAACTAAGTGTGGCTCTTCGGACAAACTGCGGATCAGATCAAAGCCGAGGGGGTTCCATACCACCACCCGGATGCGGTGAGCACGCTCATCATGGATCAGTAGACAAGACCCTTTTCCTAATTAGGGTCGACACTAGCAGGCCTCAAAACCACGACGGGCCTCCTGCCGGTGCCTTATCATCATATTATTATTACCCAAGCCTTAACAGGTTGTTGTTTAAACATCGAGCCCATAGAACATAATAGAAATATGATAACGGAAAGTAACGGGTAACAGACTCGAGCAGAAACAACCCTAAGCATGCTAGTAAGACACGGGCTCAAACAACGGGGTTATAGGAGTGGAGGTGAGGCAATATCAAGGTTAAGGGGTTCATGTGATAGGTTCGTAACAGAAACAACTACTACTAAGGCTAGTAGAAAAGAACAACGGAAAGTATCGGTAACCAATGTTGAACGGAACACAGTGGTTCATGTGAGTGATAACTTGCCTGCAAACCCAGTAGCCTGGTACTGAGCCAAAACCTCAGAAGGGGTGTCGTAAGGATCGTCGGTATCAACGTCGTCGTCTATCCGAGAAGAAGCAAACAGACAATGCAGAAACGGTAGACAATCAATATCATGGCATAGTGCACAATCATGGGGATGATGCATGTCATGTTAATAGTTGCATCAAAATAAACTAGTTGACATGGTAACACAAATTAAATGGACACATATGCAATTTTGAGTTGCATATGAAAAGCCCATGAATTTTGGGTTAGATTATTTGTTTTCCAACTAATCAACAGATGAGGGTGAATTAGTATGATGCATGGATGAGGAAAACATCAAAATAACAACAATAGAACCAATTTAAAATAGGGTTTACCAATTTAGAAATTTATTTAGTAAGTTATGGAATTTTTGGTTCCTTAAAGGGATTACACAAATAGTTGTTGTTTTCACCAATTTAAATTGTGCAAAACAAATAACAAAATTCATATTTGAAAAGTTTATACTTTTCTAGGTTGAAAACATATTTTGCATGTTCAAAAATAATTTAATTTGAGCAAGTTATGATTTTATCAATTTTAAATGATTTAAACAAGGTTTAAATTATTTAGGCAATTTAAATTATTCAAATCATGAAACAAAATTTATTTGAATTGGTGGTTCAAAATGGTATGGAAAACATATTTTATTTGCATGATTTGGATTAATAATGAATTAGTTATGGAATCTATCAAATGTGAAAGGAATAGTTTGAATTTGAAATTTGAAATTATTTGCAATGGTCAAAACAGAAAACAAATGGCTTAATTAGATAGAGAATTAAATTTGGTATTGAAAATATATAAAAAATGTTAAATTTGGAGTTGTAAATAATTAGTTAGGCATTTTTAAAGTGTGGTTGATAATCTGCCATTTATTTCACTGCTAGGGACTTAAAACGAATCTGCAGGGACCTAGAATAAAATAGCCAGGGACCTGTGTGTGAAAAACAGTGCTGTGCTGGATCTGTAAAATAAAACTGAAAAAGTGTGGCTAATGCGCGGGGGGGGGGGGGCTCGAACCCGCGACCCCCTGTGCGCGCGCAGCGAGCTTCGCTAGCCATCTGGGCTGGTTTCAGTTTCATGTTAGAAAAGGGGCAGGTGTGTGCTTAGGGTGTGTCTTCCGTCAGTTAAGATGTTAACTGAACACGTTCAGTTCGTGCAGGTACAGCGAGCGTCAGGGACAGGCAGCGAGCGCTGCCGGGATCGTGCGCCGCGGCCGCTGCGCGCGGTGGCGCCGCCGTGTGCTTGCGGCGGGGCGGTGGTCGTGCGGTGGCCGGCCGGTGCTGCGGGCGGACGGGTGGCCGGTGCTGTGCGAGCGGAGGAGCGGGGAAGGAAGGCAGGCGACTGCTTACAGAGATGGAGAGGAGCGGACGAGGAGGCGCTCGGGAGGCGCGGTCGGCGACGAAAACGGGATGGCGGCGGCGCTCCGGTGGTCGTCGGCGGGAAACGAAGGGATGGCGAGGACGGGGGCGCCGCGCCGGTTCCGTTCCCGGCCCTAGCGCGGCCGGGCGGTCACCGTGGCGCCGGCGACTCGCCGGAGAGAGGCGGCGGTGATGGAGACCTTCGGTGGTGGTTACAGAAACGAGAGAGAGCAGCGAGAGAGGAGGAGAGAAGAGGCTGCGGCGCGAGGGAGGAAGAGGAGGAGGGAGAATTAGGGTTAGGAGCGAGGGGAGCTCGAGGAGCTTAAGAGGAGGAGGTGGACGTGCGGATCGACCGTTCCCTCCATGAACCTGCGAACGTGGATGCACTGGATGGTGTTCGTACAGTGTACGGAGGAAGAAGACAAGTCGTGGGGGGGGGTACGGGCCTTAGGGCACTTGGGCTGGCCCAAAGTGGGCTGGCTGCTCTCTTCCCCCCCTCTCTTTTTAATATTTTCTGTTATTTACTTTTTTTTTTGCAGATTTGGATAAAGAGAGATAAACAAATGGTTTTAGAGTTAGCAAAATTTTGGAATAAATTTTATATTGCTCTGTTTTGTAACAACACCTTAAAACAACCATTGTTTTCCAAAATAATTTTGATTGATGTTATTGTTTTGGAAATCAAATGATTTTGAGCAATTTTTGGTATCAAAAAGAAATAATTGAATGTTAAGCCAAATTAAGTTTTTGATAACAATTTTGGTGGAAACAATTGTTGGTTTGTTTTGTAGTTTTTAGTTGACACATTGTAACATAACAAGTATGACAATAATTTAATTTTGTTTTGGAATTCAAAATAGAAAACAGATGGAAACAAAATCAATTCAAATGCAAAACAAATGCAACAAAAGGCAATTATGATGACATGATGCAAAGCAATAATAAAACAAGAAACAAAACATTCTAGGGGGAGATTTCATACTTGGGATGTTACAATGTAGGATTGAGCAATACAGAGCAATTTGTTTACTGAATGTTAGTTTCAAGATTTTCACTAAAGTGGGTACAAATAGAGTGACTAATATTGCTCAGAAGGTGATTAAACCATCTCAGTCAGCTTTTCTTCCTGGTAGGAATATTCTAGAAGGTGTTGTAGTATTACATGAGACCATCCACGAGCTTCATAGGAAGAAAATGGATGGGGTTATCTTCAAAATTGATTTTGAAAAATCCTATGATAAAGTCAATTGGGCTTTCCTTCAACAAACTTTGCGTATGAAGGGTTTTAGTCCAACTTGGTGTGAGTGGGTTTCTCGATTCGTGCAAGGAGGGAGTGTTGGGATTAGAGTAAATGATGACATTGGTCATTTTTTTCAAACTCTTAAAGGTTTGAGACAGGGAGATCCTATGTCTCCTATTCTATTTAATCTGGTTGCAGATATGTTGGCAGTGCTTATTGCTAGAGCTAAGGAGGATGATCAGGTGGGTGGTTTAGTGCCACATTTAGTGGAAGGGGGAATATCGATTCTTCAATATGCTGATGACACTGTTTTATTCTTAGAACATGACCTAGACAAAGCTGTCAACATGAAGTTAATTTTATCTATATTTGAACAATTGTCTGGCCTAAAAATAAATTTCCATAAAAGCGAGATTTTTTTGCTTTGGTAAGGCTCGTGAGCATATGGATGATTATCGTTGCATCTTTGGATGTGAAGTGGGTAATTTACCATTCAACTATCTTGGTATACCAATCCATTATAGGAGACTTCTTATTAAGGAATGGAAGGTCGTTGAGGACCGTTTCGAGAAAAAATTGAGTTCGTGGGCTGGAAAATTATTGTCTTATGGAGATAGGCTTGTGTTAATTAATTCGGTGTTATCTAGCCTACCTATGTTCTTGTTTTCATTCTTTGAAGTGCCTATTGGGGTACGGAAAAGAATAGATTTCTATAGGTCCCGATTCTTCTGGCAGAGTGTTCATGCAAAAAAGAAGTATTGATTGACAAAGTGGAATATTGTTTGTCGACCTAAAGATCAAGGTGGACTAGGTATAGAAGTCTTGGAAGTTAAAAATAAATGTCTTTTGAGTAAATGGTTATTTAAATTATTAACTGAGCAAGGAATCTGGCATGAAATATTGATGAATAAATATGTGGGTGAGAAAACTCTGGCCAAGTTGGAGGCTAAACCTACAGATTCACCTTTTTGGAAAGGTATCTTGCGGGTGAAAGATGATTTCTTCAAACATGTTAAATTCCATCTGGGGAATGGTGAGAGGATTAGATTTTTGGAGGATTGTTGGCTAGGGAATTTACCTCTAGCTATCCAATATCCTACGCTTTACTCAATTGTGAGTAATAAGAATACTTTAGTATGTACTGTACTTGGTCAATCACCTCCCGCTTTGCATTTTCGTCGTGCTCTGATTGGAGACAAATGGGAAAGATGGTTGCATCTGATGGATAGGTTAATGGATGTTTCTTTGTCTGGTGCTCAGGATGGGTACCGTTGGAAACTCACAAATTCTGGAGTTTATTCCGTTAAATCATACTATGCGGAAATTATGAATGAGGATGTTAGATTCCTTAACAAATATCTATGGAAACTAAAAGTGCCTTTGAAAATAATTTTTTTATGTGGTTCCTATCTAGGAAGGAGTTGCTGACTAAGGATAATCTAGCTAGGCGGAATTGGGATGGGTGTAAAAAGTGTGTGTTCTGTGGTGTTAATGAAACGGTTGATCATCTTTTTATCTCTTGTGAGTTTGTTAAAAAGATTTGGAGGCTTGTACATTTTACTTTTAGTGTCTCTCCTCCTACTACTGTTCCAAATTTGTTTGGTAATTGGTTGGGTGGAGTTGATATGGGTTCGAAAGCACTTATTCGTATTGGAGTATGTGCTCTGTTGTGGACTGTTTGGAACCACAGAAATGGAATTATTTTTAACAATGAGAAAGTTAGAAATTTTTTGCAGGTTATATACCAGGCCAACTATTGGATGCATCAATGGTCTCATCTACTGCCAGAGGACCAGCGTGTTCGTTTGGTTGGTGGATGCACTCGGATGATGGCGGTCATTCAGGCTATCTTCAGCAAGTGTGGCTGGTTGCTTAGCAAACGAATATGTAATGGGTAGTCTCATGTTGATGGGGTTATACCATGTGACATCATATTGCGTTTATTTGTACCCCTGTTTATTCTCTCTAGGGCTATTGAGTTGCTAGGTGAGGGGTGATTGCGTGTAAACTATAACTTGGATGATGATTATTTAATAAAAGCTGTATGCATCAACCTGATGCAGAGGCTAGGTTTTCCTTTTCAAAAAAAAATGGATTAATATTGGCTTCAGCGGCTACGACGGTGAGCTGTCCTGGTGTTGAATCCTGGAAGACGGACACGGACCGAGACGTAGTTTTCCTGCCAGGCCTGCCACATATTTGCGGCCCCTCCGGCTACCGCCGGGCCTCTGAAGCGGCACCGATAGAGCCGACAACGGGACACAATGTCCGCCTGCTTCCTGACGTACGTGTCAGTCCGTATGCTGCTAGTTCCCCGCCTTGATTTTCATCTTTCTTTCCTGACAGATATGATACACTAAAATTCTTAAGTAATGCCTGTATGTGGTCATTGTTTGCCATGATCCAGAAACAAGCTAAAACTGACCTGAAGCTAAAATTAGCTATACCTAGCTAGGCATCTATTATTTGGTCAGCCGCTCGGGTTGCTCACCCATGGCTGGCCCGTGGACGGGGACGTAACTTGTATCCACTTGTGCGTACATACCATACCACAAATCTTGGCGACGTCCTCCTCTTCCACCATCTCCATTGTCTTCCTCCTCGTCAGCGCGATCATCGTCATCGCCAGCAGGGCTCCAGAGGCAAGCGTCCAAGAGAAGGTGAAGGCTACTTGTGACTCCACGCCTCACCCCGTGACCTGCTCCATGGTCCTCTCTTCCTCCGCCAACGCCAGCAACACCGCCGACGAGTGTGCGTTTGCTCAGTTGGCGGCCAAACGCGCCACCGACCTTCTCTACGAGGCGTCCGACAAACTCAGCAGCCTTGGAGGCAGGATTATGGACACTGGCAAGGGGTTGGACAAGACAAATCTGCCCCAATACGCGCCCTGCCTTTCCCAATGCGCCCTCAAGTTGTTCGCCGGCTATTCCATACTCAGCGGCATGGTGCGCTACGACGCCTTCACGAACCCCAACAAGAGAGTGACGATCACGGATGTACGGAAGTTCGTCGCTGACTCCAAGGGGGCACACCTCGTGTGGAGCTGCGACAAGTGCCGCTCCGAGGGCAACAAGAAAGTCGAGGTGGTGGCCACAGGAAGCAAGCTAGACAAATTCATGCAGGTCATGTATGTTCTCGTCGACTGTGTCCCCGCTGGAAAAGAGTGTTGATTAATCAGGATGGACGGCGGAGAGCCAGAAATGCATGGTTGAAAATAACTCCCTCCAGGCCAAACAACCATGTTAAATTGTTTACAAATTTATTTCCTTTAATTACCTGCAGCCATGTGCGTTGTTTTTTATTTGTATTGAAGTAAATCAACTATATACTATATGTTTTTTTGTCATATGCTCCTTTATGTTTATACGAATGAGAATAACTCCAACCATTTATACTAGTACTCCACTGCGTATGTTTATACGTTTTCCTTATTTTATTGGCATTGTTGTTATGCACAAATAATTGTAGCAAACATAATGAGCAACTATTACGGTGTGTTGCTCTGAATGGCTCTACTGTGAACTGAATTACGGTGTGTTTGGATAATGGTTATATAGAGACATTCTACTCCCTCTATCTGAAAATCATCTTCATTGATATGGATGTATATAGATGCATTTTAGTGCTAAATACATCCATTTTAATCTATTTCACCAATAATTATTTTGACACAGAGGGAGTACGTATTATTTCCTTACATGCATGGAATGGGAGGCTGAAACAACATGACCATTTGGCTTTTTTTCTCTGTCAAAGCAGAAACCAATTTACATCAATTGAATTGTTGTTATATTTTGAAACCATCATCATACATGAATTAAAATGTTTTGACAAAGTTAACCATAACCCGATGTCGCAGCACAGTGGCATGGGAGAAATGCTCAAGCTCTGACATCAAAGCGACAACTTATGCAAGGAGTACCCAGCCTCTAACATCCAACCAGGATGCAAGTTCCCTTAAATGTTCATTCAAGATGCAAGAAACCGAAATATTACGGAAAACATGGCAGCCTATAGTGTAATGCAGAATAGCAGCCTCAACCAGCTTTATAGAAACGAAATGGTTAAAATATTCTATGAAAAAAATAAGGCAATAATCTGCCACTGATTTCCCATCACCCTAAGTAAGCCGGTAGTAAAGAAAATTTATGTTAAAACTGTTAAGCGGAGGTTGACACACCTGATTTGCGATAAAATCATTTGAGCTTTCTACAGTGCATATGAGCAAACATAGTAATAAGTGGAAAACAGTATATGAGTATACATAGTAATAATTGGAAAACAGTGCAGCTGGCTAGTTACTATTATATCTGCTGATTCAGAAAAGCATGGTGACCGAATCAGCCGAGCGAATTTCACAAACAATAGCTGGTACATGAAAGGACAACCTACACCTGGGTCGGCAGGCATCACGACAACATCTTCTTTTCACAACCAGGTCTGAATGATCAAGTAAAAATCAGGTCTGATCGATCGACAGGCATCATCACTTTGTCGCCTTTCACAATATGTAAGGTCTGAATGACCACGATAAATATAAATCTCCGCATTTCCTTCATTGCAAACAAAACCAGGAAAGTCTGATGAGATAGTAGCAGTATTTTCCGGTATAGTGTGTATATGGCACTTCACGATTCGTCTTCACTAGAACCACTTTTGCTGGGGCAATCACCCGTGCCGAGTCGGAGGTCAAGCGGGCTTGTGGAAGAAGCATTGTCATTAGAAGCTCCATCTTCGAGCACAACAGCATCAGCAACCTGGTTCACTTCTTCAGAAGGACCATTCACGGGCGATGTCATGATTGTGGCACCGAACAGCTGTATGCTCTTCACTTTTTCCTCAGGGGACCCAGAAGGAGGCCTATTCACCGAGGTGCCGGGCGGGGACCCACCAATTTCTTCAGGATTCACAACCTCAGAGGAGCAGCCGCCACCGCTGGAGCTCAGCAGGGGGAACAGCAGATGGGTTGCCGGAGTAGCAGATGAAGAAGAAAAAGGTAGCCGGTCAGTGATGCCAATGTGCCTGGCTCCCTGCATGCCAACAGGGGGAATAGGTGCGACAATGGTCTCCGAAAGCTTGAGCCTCTTCAGGATGGGAGGGCATCCGGCGAGCTCCACTTGCCAGGCGTTAACATGCCTGTTCCTCGATGGCATCGGTGAAGACTCTTCCCAGTCTATCTGCAGCAAAAACACCAAGGATAAAAGTCAAAAATAAAATAGGCGATGAGGTGATGCTAAGACAAAAGACACAAGTATTCTCAAGTTCAGACAGTTAAGGGACAGGTTCAGAAAACGGAGGCCGGAGATGGAAGCCCGAGATCAATGGCTCGTGGCGCTTGCCTAGCTACTTCACTGTTTACGGTCATCGGTCATTCATTATAGCGTTTCTACCGTTGTCGCTGCCTGTCTATATAAGACTACCAGTGGCTGCCTGGCTGGCTGTAACTACATTGCGAATTATGAGCTGTGTCTCAAACGCAAAACATATATCTGCAACATATATAATAAAGCATCTATTGTAAATACATTCTCTTATCGTTCTTCCTGATCTTGAGGAATTAGAGGTCGCACACACAAAATCGGTGTCTGAAACAAACAGAGTAACACTAAACAGGTACTCGTAGAATCCTGGGAGGACAGTAATAATAATAGAAAGAACCGAATGTAAGATAACTTGGTGTAGTTACTATTTGAGAATCAAGGAGCTGATGGAATAGACAACGTGGATCACTTGTTCATATGAAATAAGCCAAGTCTGAATTGCGAATTCATGAAGAGCTAACGGCATATACTCTGCTTTACTTCAGTAAGGTCTTGTACATTTCCCGGATCTGAACAAAGGGCTGACTCCTAAATTAAATGCAGTGCATATGGTTTGTTGTATTAATAACAGTAAATTTAAGAACTAATAAACGAAAAATCATTATAAAAGTGCATTGGCAATTCCAAATAAATAAACATGCATTTGGATATCTTGATACTACCAGAAACAGAGCAACCAGGTGTAAACTTTCATGCTGTGCGTACATTACGAGTGGCTAAACATAGCTATTAATCCGTATGAGATGTGATGATGGTAAGACAAGCTATCGGACCCAATTAATGTCAAGTTCAGACTGCTAAGCGACTGGTTCAGTTGACGGAGGCCAGAGATGGAAAGCTCCAGATCGATTATTAGACTGTATATACCTTGTATATCTAGGGCTTTGTTGTAACTTATACATCCATATATATATGCAACCGTCCGACCCTATTGGGTATCGAGACAACCACAATATTCTGTTTTACATGGTATCAGACGCCTCGCGTCCCTAAACCCTAATGGCTTCCGCACCGCCGCCGCCGCCGCCGGCTTCCTCCGCCGCCGCGGCCGCTGCCGATACTGCCTTGATGCTGGCCGCCGACGCCGCCGCATCGTTCAACTCCACCACGGCGGCTGCTCTCTTCTCCGCGCCGCCGACCACAGTTGCATCTCCCTCGGCTGCCTATCACGGGCCTTGGACCACGCCGGTCTCGCCGTTCCTCCAGCACCTTCTTCAGGGAGGAACCGCTCCGTTCCAGGCGTCGGATGTCCCCGGCGGCTCCCTCCTTACAAGATCGGCCGTCCCATGTTCTCGGGATCGCTTCTCTCCACCGCGCCGCCGCCTGGAGTCTCTACTGCGCCCGTGTATGGCCCGTTGCTGCTGGTGGCCCCGTCTCGGGTGTTGCTCCTGTTCGGCCGCCGCCGTATGCGGCCTACTCCGCCCTGGGCTACCCTACGTACGATGCCCCACGGATGCCCGTCCCGCCGCCGTCTCCATCGGCGCCGCCGGGCTACCCTTCGTATCAGGCGCCGTCGCATCCGGATATGGCCCATGCTGCGGCCTATGTACCGCCGCCGTCTCCACTTGAGCTGATCCCGTCGCCGCCGTTCTACTTCGCTCATCAGCTTCCGGCAATTGAAACCGGACAACTATCTCTACTGGCGTGCGCAGATCCTCCCCCTTCTTCGTAGTCACTACATCGAAGGTTTTGTTGATGGCTCCCTCCCGTGTCCTCCGCCGTACCATCCGCAGTATCGCCCGTGGGTGGCGCAAGACCAAGCCATTCTTTCCGCGATTCAGTCCTCTCTTGGAGAGGGTGTCGCGGGTCTGGTGCTGTTTGCGGCTACGTCTCGTGAAGCGTGGGACATCTTGGGCTCGAGCTTCTCTTCGCAATCCACGGCTCAGTCCATGGCTATCCGCAACAAGCTCGTGAAACCAGGAAGGAGAACAAGACCATCACTGCCTACTTTAACATTGTTAAAGGCCTCGCTGACACGCTCGCTGCTATTGGCGAGCCCCTTCGTGATGCTGAGTTTGCTGGCTATTCTTAATGGTCTCGACGGAGACTACGACTCTCTCGTGGAAGCGATCAAGGAACGGGAGGTTCCTATTCGCCCACAGGAGCTCTATGCTCGCCTTCTTGGAACGGAGCAACGGCTCTCCGCTCGCCGTTCCGACGTACTGCCTGACGGCTCCTCCGTCCACGGAGCATACCGTGGCAAAGGAGCTTCTCGTGCCCCTCCCCCTGCGTCGTCCCCTGGGGGGGGCAAACCTGCCGCGGCAACTACTTCGCCGCCAACCTCGCGCTCCTCCGTGATCATCCAGGATGGTCGCCCACGTGGCTGTTGTGTTGCATGTGGCGCTGCACAGCCCTGTCAGACTTGTGGTCTCCCTGGCCACGTTTCATCTCGCTGCCACCGCCGTTTCAAGACTGATTTCCTGGGCCTCGGCAATAATGGCAAAGGCAATGAGCGCCAAGTTCATATGGCGCAGCAAGGGCAAACACAGTCATATTCTGTTGATCCCACCTGGTACATGGACACTGTGCTACGGATCATGTGACGAATGAGCTGAACAAGCTCACTGTTCGCGAGACCTATCAGGGCCACGACAAGGTTCATACGGCAAACGGGGCAGGTATGCACATCTCTCATGTTGGTCAGGCATCTCTTCTTTCCAATCATATTTCTACACCACATTGCATCTTCGACATATCTTGTGCGTCCCTTCTGTTACACGTAATTTGCTATCTGTTCCTAGACTCACTAGAGACAATAATGTGTTTTGTGAATTTCATCGCTCTCATTTTTTCATTAAGGATCGAGTCACACGGGACGTACTGCTTAGCGGTCGGTGCTGCAATGGCCTCTACGCGCTTGATGTGTCATCTCCTGTCTCTCCAGCTGTGTCTCAAGTCTTCAGTGGTGTTCGTGTGTCCCCGTCACAGTGGCACTCTCGCCTTGGTCATCCGGCGTTACCCATTGTTCGTCATGTTCTTCATCGCCATGAGCTTCCCTCGCTTTCTAGTAATAATGATACTGCAGTTTGTGATGCGTGTCAACAAGGCAAAAGCCACCAGTTACCGTTTTCTGTGTCCACTCATGTAGTCAAAACTCCACTAGCTTGTGTTTTCTGATGTTTGGGGTCCTGCTCAAATTTCTGTTAGTGGTCATGAATATTATGTCAGTTTTATTGATGCTTACAGTCGGTTTACTTGGATTTATCTTCTTAAACGCAAGTCTGATGTGTTCGATGTGTTTTTAAAGTTCCAAACTCATGTTGAGCGTCTTCTCAATCGCAAAATCATTCATGTTCAGTCGGATTGGGGGGGTGAGTACCGCAATCTAAGCTCCTTCTTGAAAAATTTGGGATTTCTCATCGTGTGTCGTGTCCACATACACATCAGCAAAATGGTTCTGCCGAACGTAAGCACCGTCACATTGTCGAAACAGGATTAACTTTGCTAGCTCATGCTTCGGTTCCGTTTCGTTTCTGGAGTGATGCTTTCACCACTGCTTGTTTTCTTATTAACAGGCTTCCGTCTCGACTTCTTCATATGAAGACCCCACTAGAACTCTTACTTCATGAGACCCCAGACTACACTTTTCTTAAAGTGTTCGGTTGTGCATGTTGGCCCCACCTCCGTCCCTATAACAGTCGCAAGCTTGAGTATCGGTCTAAAAAATGTGTCTTCCTCGGGTATAGTTCTGTGCACAAAGGGTATAAATGTCTCCACGTTCCGACTAATCGTGTGTATATCTCACGTGATGTCATCTTTGATGAGCATGTTTTCCCTTTTTCAGCTCTACCATCTCCTGTGACTCCATCTACACCATCATTGCATTCATCTCCTTTATTGCCTGATCAATTTGTAGATGCTGCACACTCGCCGTTTTTGTTGTCTAACCATGGTGCAGGAACTGGTAGAGGAGCCCGACTACAACTCTTGGATGATGCCCCTGTTGATGACACTGCTGTGTCATCCAGCGCTGCACCTGCTGCAGCCCCCGGTCTGGACGTCGATCACGGCGTCGTCGCCCCCTGCATGTCCCATGCAGGGCCGCCTGCTCCCCTACGCGTGGCTGCGCACCAGCCCGACGCGGATTGGGCTCCGACGTCATCGCCACGCTCGCCCACCGCGTCACCAGCCGCGACTTCGCCCGGGCTGGCATCTCTCCTGGCCCGCCCTCCCCTCCCCGCCCGCTCCTGCGTCTCAGCTGGGCCGCCGTCTCCTGGGCCGCCGTCTCTCCAGCTGGCCCCGCCATCTCCTGGCTCGTCACCATCACGGTCGCCCGCGCGGTCGCTACCGCGCGCCGTGGTTCTGCTCGTGGGCTGGCTGCCTCTGCGACACCACCTACTGTCTCTGTTTCGCCCCAAGACTCGCCATCGTCGTCTGCACCTACTGCACCTGTTGTTCGCCGTCCTCATACACGCAGTAAGAGTGGTATTCATAAGCCGCTGAGTCGCACTGATGGTACAGTTGCGTGGATTGCGGCATGTATGGCCTATTCTCAGTCTGACCCTACTGCCGAACCTCGCCACTTTCAGGCTGCTATGAGTATTCCACATTGGCGATCTGCGATGGAACAGGAATATCAAGCTCTGCTGAAAAATGATACATGGCGCCTTGTTCCTCCAAAGTCTGGTGTCAATATTATTGACTCCAAGTGGGTCTTTAAGGTCAAACGACATGCAGATGGTTCTATTGAGAGATACAAGGCTCGTCTGGTTGCTCGTGGTTTTAAGCAACGTCATGGGCTTGATTATGAGGATACTTTCAGTCCTGTGGTGAAGCCCACCACTATTCGCCTGTTGCTCTCGCTAGCTGTCACTAGAGGGTGGTCTCTTCGTCAGCTTGATGTTCAGAATGCCTTTCTTCATGGTGTTCTTGAGGAGGAGGTATATATGCGCCAACCTCCTGGTTTTGTTGATCCAGCTCGTCCTCAGCATCTGTGTCGTCTGGTCAAGGCACTCTATGGCCTGAAACAGGCACCTCGTGCGTGGCATGCACGACTTGGCACTGCTCTCCGTGCTCATGGCTTTATTCCATCCACGGCCGATACATCATTGTTTCTGCTGCAGCGTCCTACTGTCACTATGTATCTGCTGGTCTATGTGGACGATATCATCCTGGTTAGCTCTTCTGTTCCTGCTGCTGATAGGTTGGTCTCTGCTCTGAGTGGTGATTTTGCTGTTAAAGATCTTGGTCGTCTTCATTTCTTTCTTGGACTGGAGGTCTCTCACTCGGATGCTGGCTTGCTTCTCTCTCAGAAGAAGTATTCCCAGGATTTGCTGCGACGCGCTGGTATGCTTCAGTGCAAACCTGCTCACATTCCCATGTCTGCTACTGACAAACTGTCTGCATTTGCTGGTGTTCTTCTGTCTGCGGATGATGCTACTGAGTACCGCAGTATTGTTGGTGGTTTGCAGTATTTGACGATCACACGTCCGGATATCTCATATGCTGTCAACCGTGTCTGTCAGTATCTCCATGCTCCTCGAGATTTGCACATGACTGCGGTTAAACGCATCCTGCGTTATGTTCAGTACACTCTGTCTTTTGGCATGCTCATTCGGCCTACGTCTTCTGGTGTTCTCTCAGCTTTTTCAGATGCTGATTGGGCAGGGAGTCCGGATGATCGGCGATCCACGGGGGGATATGCAGTGTTTCATGGTCCTAATCTGATCGCCTGGAGTGCTCGTAAGCAAGCTACAGTGTCTCGTAGTAGTACTGAAGCTGAGTACAAAGCAGTTGCCAATGCCACAGCTGAGCTTATTTGGGTTCAGTCTTTGCTTCGAGAGTTGGGAGTTTCTCAAGATCAGCCACCTGTTCTTTGGTGTGATAACATCGGTGCTACATATTTGTCATCAAATCCTGTCTTTCATGCCCGAACGAAACACATCGAGGTAGATTATCACTTTGTCAGAGAACGTGTCTCTCAGAAGCAGTTGCAGATCAAGTTTATTCCTTCAAAGGATCAGCTTGCCGATATATTTACAAAGCCGTTATCTCAACCTCAGTTTGAGGGCTGTAGACACAATCTTAACCTTCTGAATTCAGAGAACGGTTAAGATTGAGGGAGAGTATTAGACTGTATATACCTTGTATATCTAGGGCTTTGTTGTAACTTATACATCCATATATATATGCAACCGTCCGACCCTATTGGGTATCGAGACAACCACAATATTCTGTTTTACATCGATCAACGTCTCACGCCTCTTGCGTAGCTGCTTTGCCATTTACCGTCATTTGTCATTAACTGTAGCGTTTCTGCCTTTGTCCCTATCCATCTATATCAGACTATTGGAAATAAATACATATAGGCCTATGAGTTGCTGGCTGTTACTATGATGTGAATTACGAGCTGCGACTCGCAGAAAAAGAACATATATATATCTGCAATACCGTATATTCTTAAGTAGCTGGAGTGAGGAAAATACACTTTCCTATTATTCAAACACAACACAATCAGGGTCAGAGACAAACAGAGCAACGCAAGCAGCCACTAACAGTAGGGAGAAGAGGACAAAAGATGAACCGGTTTATTTTCAAACCAAAATCCATTAAGGAATAGATACATGGAGCCCTTTTATTGAGACGTCAGGACGAAAGAGTGCAGTGATATGGAATAAGACCACTCTGAGCTGGGCATCCATGACTGAAGAGAAGCAGAGCTAATGGCGTGTACTCTGCTTCACTTCAGTATGCTCTGCATTTATATATCAGGAATTGAATAAAATGGCTCTGACTGCTGATTCCACTAGATGGCATGGAGGCTGATTGAAAGTGAAAAACGCATTGCTAATTCGAAAGCAGCACGATTAGATCGCATATGGATGTGTAGATACTTGTAGAAACAGGGCCATGAATCAAATCTAAGCATACATCAAGAGTGGCTAAATACAGTTATTAATTACTATCTATGCATGGAATATTTCCAAGAATTTTTGCCACACTCCTAACTCAATTCAATATTATATGGATGTGTAGATAGATACTATCTATGCATGGACTATTTCAAGGAACACCTAGCCAAACATGCAGGAAATTTACACTGAACCAAATTAACAGAGATGGATCCATCATACTGTACTTGTTAGGAAATTGAACAAATTCAAGTACGCAACGATCAAATCAGATATATGAGTATACCTCGAGCATGCGCCAGATGCCGGTGGCCACGGCCTTGACGACGCCATTGACCCACTCGGAGCGGCGCTCCTCGGCGTCCAGGAACCTCATGCGCACCTGCATCCCGGCCTCCCATCTGACCACGGCGCCCATCGCGTCCTCCACCTCCTTCCTCGGCACCACGAACTCCCCGGCGCCCTGCCGCGGGTAGTAGGTCACCTCGAATCCCCTCCCCTCGCCCGCCAGCCGCACCGCCTCCTCCACCTCCCGCGCCGGAACCCGCGCCCGCACGTTCCGTGGCCGTTCGCGCTCGCCCACCACCGACTGAGAGGAGCAGGCGGCGGGGTACCTGGGCGCGCGGCGCACGCCCGCGACCAGGTCGCCGTCGGGGCCGCGGCGCGCGAAGACCACGGCGTCGCCGGCCACGAGCAGCTTGGCGTTCACGAACTTGGTCCAGCCCGTGGTGAGCAGGTGCCGGCGCGGCGTGCCGCGGTAGATGTGGCGGAACACCCAGCGCGCGCCGAGGATGTCTCGCATGGTCAGCGTCTGCACGGGCGGGTCGGCGGCGAAGTCCAGCGGCGGGAAGACGAGGTCCGCGCACGACCGCGGCACCGAGAAGCCACCGCCGTTGTTCGCGTCGCTCTGGGTCAGCTGCTTGGCGTAGTAGCAGAAGTCCTGGTTGGTGGCGGGGGTGCAGGAGGGGGGCATTGGGAGGTCGCGATGGGGGCCGGGGACGAGGGATATAGTGGCGTAAGGCTCGTCGGTCTTGGGGTCGGCGAAGAGGCGGACGGCGGCGACGGTGCAGGGGAAGAGGTTGCGGCCGGGGAGCGGGAGGGTGGGAGGCGTGGGGCACTGCTCGGAGTGGCCGTGCGGGAAGTAGTAGACCTGGGAGCCGACGACGGGGACGCGGGAGAGCGGGGTGGCGCAGGCGAGCCACACGTCGCGGTCGATTTCGGTCGGCGATGGCGGAGCAGGAGGGGCGCCGCTGCCGGCGACTGGCGGTGACGCCATTTTCCGGAGGGGTTATCTAGCTAGGGTTCGGGCGGGAGATGAGGAGGAGATGGTTGCCGGAGATGGTGTCCTGTCCTGTCCTGACACGGGACGGAAGACGAAGGGAGGATTTATAGCGGGGCAGTTGATTTGTGTTCGAGATTGGGACAAGATTTAGTTGCAACATATCTCAACAACCTGATGCAACAAAGACCTGCACTACAGGAAAAAAAAAAAAGACCACCACAAAAAAAAAAATGCGGCACTGCCTAGTTTTGTGGGATGACGTGTGATGATGGATTGAACCATGTCTGAGTGTGTTATGCAACCCAGGAACTCTGCAGTCACAACATCTCGAGCCGATCTTGGAAGGATACACGCGAAGCGCCGTGAGCTGGCCCAGCTCATCTATGGTTGGCCCTTGATCTGGCACGCGTCATCCCCGTCGAGAAAACGCGGTGTTTCCTTTATCAACGCGGGATTGCGAAATTCAAACCTACTTTCCTCGGTGTGGAGGAATTCTCACTATGTGTCTTCTTTAGTTCTCTTGGCCCAGATAAAGCAAATAATAGTGATATGCGGGTGCATGGAGGCAACAAGACTTTCCTTAAACTCCCTAGGCAATCGATGGTCGCTCTTGAGCTAATACACATTGTCCCCGTCGTTGATAACGCGTCTCCTTTCAATTTTGGTCGACGCGGGAGATTGCGAAGCACGGAGCTATACTTCCCGTTGGTCGAGGAAAGCTTTGCATGTTTTGTTCCTTAGCTCCGTCGGGCTATATATAGCAAACGATAGTGCCGCATGGAAACCACATGGAAGCTAGGAGTTGTATTTCATCCCCATTTTATTTTTCAACGGCTAACCATGTGCCGATACATTTTCGTTGAGGAAAAGAAAAGTTTGTGAGAAATACTACTTTGTGTAACTAGGTAAGTCCGTGTACGACCAACTAGGATATGTCTGCTGAGTTGGATGAGCGAGGTGATCGAAGATATATATACTTGGGCGCCAACCATGCATACGCCGTCGAAACGACGGTTAAAATGTTGCCAACCAAGGATCACTCCCTACGACGTTACTATGTTCTAGTGTGTGCTCTGAGTCATACTACTTTGCGTGATAGGGATGGATGCTGCATTGAATTTCGATGATTGTAGTATGAATGAGTTGTGTTCTATTATATCTGAACTATTGATTTGATTCCATGGTCGTTGCTGTTTGGATAGCTTCCAGGATGGCCGGACCAGGCCGTTAATACTAGCAGACATGCAAGACAGGAGAGGTGAGGTCGGTAGGTAGCTAATGTGTAAATTAAGAAAACAAACGAGATTTTGGTCGTGTCCAACTCCAATCGCTATTCTTGAGGCGATCTAGCGGTATGTGTGCGGGTGCTCGATCCCTAATTGCGGAGCGCGGTTAGAAAATATAATTAATCGATCGATTAATTCAGTCCCCACATAATTATCGTGTCTGTACGAACGAAAAAAACTAATAAATGGATAAAGACATAAAAGGTCCTACCGGGATTCGAACCCAGGTCGCCAGATTCAAAGTCTGGAGTGCTAACCACTACACCATAGAACCTTGTTTTGCCAATTTTCGCTGGGACGTTTGATAAAAGTACAGCAGCCGATCGAAACAGCGCGAGCCTCGTCTTCTGACTTGTGGGCCACGAGGCCGGTGATCTTGAAGTCGATCCATGTTTCCTCGATCGTGCGTGCAGACCTGGCTCCATCCTAATCGCCGCGTATAAAGTTTCATTTGTTTTTTCCGGAGAAAAAGGGGATCAAAACATGAATTACAAAGCCGCCCAATGCATAGATCGAGACATGTGGTGAGCAAGTTATTTGTAGTGAAAGAAAAGTATGAGTACGGACGTTAGCAAGGAAAAATCACCCTTGTATTGTACTGTATACCGCTCTATTCAGCGTGGAGGATTAGAATTTTGCATGGGATGTTCAAAAATGTTGCATCCGACCAAGGACAAACGTCGTAAGGAACCTAGGAAGCGACCTAATTGAGAAATCATGGTCCACAGATTCAATTTGTAGTCACTCCGTTCCAAAATAACGACTCCATATATGCAGAGAATACATGGTAACCGCGGACATACGTACCTGTCTTACAGAAATTTCATGACCGGTGGCAAAAAGAACTAAAAATAGCGTATGACGTCACTGGCGGAGATCACATGAAAAAGTTGGGCGGGCTAGGCATAAAGGAGCACACAAATCGTGGGCTATATGTGGTTATTTCAGTGGGCTGGGCTGTCAATCCCTAGGTATATGCTTTCTGCCAAAAATTCCTGGGCGGGCCAGGGCCCAGGTCGGCCTTGGCTGAGCTCCGCCACTGCACGACGTTCTCCAGGTAATATGCTCCCCCACGTGAATAATACACAAGAAAATGTCTAGTAAATGTGTGTTGGCCTGCCAGAAGTTCGAAAAAAAATATGATTTCTAGAGCGCCAAGTTTTATTTCTCTTGCAAGTCGAACGGGAGGAGAGAGAGAGAGAAGTGTTACCACTCTCCGTCCGGCGTCCGGCCACCATGCATGGGCAAATTAGAGACAACTATCGTTAACAGAAAGAACTGCACGCCTCCTATCGAAAAGTTTCATGCCCCAATGATTAGAACAAGTTGATAAGATGGAATAGTGGTCTAGGGTTTCACCATTCCGCTCCTAGAGAGCTCGCCCCGCAGCATTGCCGGACCCTTTGCCCTCCACACACACAGCCCAACTCATTCGACTCTTGTCGCCGCTAGATTCTGCATCCACTCAGGCATGGGGAACAAGGTACACCGACATCCTTTCTCCCCATTGCCTGCCCGGACTCTCCCCCCCACCCCATGCCAATCTCCCCTCTAGCAGCAAGTTTTCCATCCTTCTCTCCGTTCATTTTGGTTTATGGTGTAGAGGCAATGCTACCTACCGATATTCTACATCTCACCCCGTGTACAAACCTACGTCAAAAATGACGTTGAAGAAGCACACCAAGATGCTTTGGATCTCCTAAAAGAGGCTAGAAACCTTGTGCTCCAAAGAATTGCCATTTATCAGCAAAGCCTGCAAAGATATCACAGCCAGAAAGTCAAGTACCGCTCTTTTCGAAAAGGGCACTTCGTGTTACACGTGGTGCGAGATAGAAAGCACAAGTTAGCCTACAAGTGGGAAGAACTGTTTGTCGATAGCAAAACTATGAAAAGAGGATCATACTACCTTGTCGACATCCGGGATGAATAAAAGGTTGGTGAGAGGAAAATACACATAGACGTCAAACTAGAGGCAACGAAAAGACCCTAAGCATCCAGTAGTTATGTTTTTTCTATTCCTAGTCACAATCCTACTGTAAAACATTATTTGTGATCATGAAATAAAGTTATCGGATTTGTCAAACAAGTTTTGTGCATGATTTTTACCGCTTTTTATTTCCCAATGATCTCAATTCATACAAAGTTATCAATCTTAACACGAAATTTTCATGCGTGCTTGTGCTCGAGAAAAAAAAACTGATATCACATAAAGCGAAAAAGGCACACTGCTTAAGTTTCCTCTCTGTCTTAACAAGTACTATTTATCTAACTGCGTTATGTGGTGGGTTGCCGGATTAGGTATCAAAGCTCGAAAGGGGCTCATGATTCAGAGTTCAGACAGATTGGTTCCAAACCATGTTGCTTGGCGTCAAGATTCCGTCCTTTCGAAATAGCCAATATCAGGCATATGCCAGAAAATTTAAAGATAGAAGCCAGCACAAAAGAGTGGAAAAATAAAACACGAAGACAGTGGATAGGAAAAGTTGCATTACTCAAAATAAGCTAAGGTTTTTCGGCATTACACAAAGCATATTTACAATGGTAATGCATTCTAGTCTTCCTCGCATTGCAGGGCTTCCATATTCGAACTCCTTGTAGTCCTCCTCTTCGTCGAACGCATCAACGTCTCCTAGAGTCTTCGCAATTTCCTCCTTCGGTAAAAAACATACCAAATGATACCATGTTGGCAATCTTGGTAGCGTACCCTTTGACGGAATCAAAGATCTCCTCAATGCGCTCCGACGTAAGAGACCGTGGAATTCTGGTGCCCAAGCGCCAGAACTCTGCCTCAACATAGTGACAACGCAAGAGTCCAGCGCCATCTTCGCTTCGTCATGCGCAATGGAGCGGAGGAGGCCATCTTACACATCGACGGCGGTGTCCAGTGCGCCTCGAAGTTGGACACATGCTTGAACTCCTCCTCTCTTCTAGCAAGCTTGAGGAATTTTTGGCCGGAAGACTAGATTTCAATGAGGAAAGTGGCGAAAGACCTAATCTTCTCAGTCCGGGTCTTCGCTGGATCTTTCTCAACTGTCCAAGGAAACAAAAACCCATCCGTAATAGAAAGGAAAAACGACGGAAGAAGGAAATAGGCACAGAAAGGGGGGAAGGGACTTACATAGGATTTCCTGGTCCAGGACGATAATCTCATCAAGGGATTGGCCAACTTCTCCTAAAGCTCCTTGATGATTTTGCGTCCCGCTCCGCCTGATCCGCCATTTTCTTCTCTGCCTCATGGAGAGATTTCTGAAAAAGTGTGAGCTCTTTGTCGGATTCACCCTTCCCCTTGAAGTGGCGGAGATTCTCATCCCACAACGCCTAAGCATTACCGGCATTGGAGAGAACTTCTTTTGCTTCAGCAAGAACGGCTACAAATGAAAAGCACGAATTGAGACTAATCCCAGATGAAAAGAAGAAGACAAAAGGACACAGTTCAACGAAAAAAATTACCTTCGTTATGGTATATCTCCTTCCGAAGTTGCACAACCTTTCTTGCCTTTGACAAGAGAGACCAGCTTCCCCACGTTCTTGTTTCTCTCCATCGACAAGGAAGACTGTGTGATGTGGGGGTACCTGAGAGACCCTCCCGTAGGGGGGGGGGGGTAACCGGTGCGACGCATTGAGGGGTGCTGTAAAACTCCTCAAGTGTGTATACAGAACCCATGAAGATCCAAACCGCAATAGAAGGAAGGTCTACATCGATAAGATTAGGAAAGATTAATTACCGACTTAGAGTCAAAGTCGAACTCATGAACAACCCCTGAGACCCCTGCCACCTATATAAAGCAGGGGAGGGGGTCACGATGGGGACAAACAACCCTAGATTCAGAGCTAGCCGAGATATAATCTCTAGAGAGCACCCCCTGTATCGATCCCTTATTACGCCATCAAAACAATTCCGGTGGGCAGCAACCCGTCAAATTGAGTAGTCTACTAGCGCCCCCTTCCTTTATAAAACCCCGGGTCTCTAACTATGGGGATTGCTGAGTTCACATCCTTGACATTGGCGCCAGCTGTGGGAATTTCGGGCGCTGGATCCGTGGCTCTAACTTTTCCATCATCGGTCTATGATTCGGAGATCTGGGGCGTATTCAATCCGTTTCGGCTCAACCAACTTCACCAGGTACTCGTCGAATTCATGCCCGGTGTTCGACTGCCTCGATAAAAGTATCGACCTGGAGATTGGAATTTTAAACTTCTGCGCAGGGTGTGAGGGAGTGATACGACTGGAGGACTCTGATCAACATCAATTAGAGAAAACAGTCACGTCATAACGCTCGCAACAGTCACTTAACAAGGAGAGCTTTGAGTACTTTTACCCGGCCAAGCCTCATGTGCACCTTGCCGCTCGAACAAAGAGAAAATGCACCGAGGAAGTAACTAGTTTCGCGAAAGAAGAAAAGTTAGCTCGCAATAGCCACCCACCCTCACCCGAGGAAGATTGTATGGAAGCCTCCTATGCTCACGAAGGAAATAGAAGACACAACAATGACACGAGCAGAATAAAGCAGAAGAACCGGGTGTTCGAACAGATATAACTCGAGTTGGTTGCAGACAAACTCCCGGGTAATCGCAATAACGATCACCGCCGTCAAGGGCGCAACCAGACGCATTAGCAAAAACGCAACCACACGCAAGAACATAAACACGAGTGGCCACTTCAGAAGATTAGAGCGGATGGACTACCCCCAATGTCAGTTGAGCAGCAACTCGAGGGACCATGCCCAAACCACCTCCATACCGATTGTCAAATATGCATCTCAACAAGTCCCTCGGGTGAACCGATAGGGTTTCGATTAGGAGAACGTGTAGGCGCTGGTGACAATCGTCGGCTAACAGGGGGCACGATTTACCCAGGTTCGGGGCCCTCGTAGAGGTAAAACCCTTACTCCTGCTTCTATCGATCTGTATTAGCAATAGATCGGTTACAATGGGCGGTGCTCGAGTCGAGAGTAAGATCTCAATTTCAAGGCTTTGGTGGTGTGGTATTTCTTGGTCCCCCTCCCGGTGGTTCTCCTGGCCTTATATATGTGGCCATGTCTCAAACCGCACCCAGGGGAGGGGGGTTACAAAACCTAACCTTAAGTCGGTTACAAGTTTCCTTTCTTGACCCGCAAGGCCTTGCGGGTGGGCTTGATTGGGCCTTATAGAACTGTTCGGGCTTAGGTCTTGGGCCTTGGACCGGGTAGCTTCACCCGATAGGTCCAGGATTCATCCCCTCGTCAGTAGCCCCTGAGCGTTTACTCGATTGAGAATCTGTCGGGTATACGCTCAAAGTTCGTCTTGATTTCTCTCGATTCATTGCTTCAACGGTTTAGTGTTAGAGGGCGCATACCCTGTGCGCGATGATTTTCTTGTACTCGAGCATAGAGCGATGAATGTGCCTGTGTTTTGGCTGTTTTCGCACAAGGGTATGGCTCAGTTGCTTGGCTCTCCCGAAATCTCAGGGCCAATTAATTGCATCTAGGGCAAAAACAGTTCTGGCCTACACAAACTCGAGACCTCCGACTCGAATCCGGTGAGGTGATCATTGTGACTGGGCCGTGGAGGTCTTACTGAGTCGAACTTAACCTATAGGGGTACCCAGCGCGTCCGCTAGGATTTTTCTTCGTGTTGTTGACACAGAAATTTACCGGAGGACGCAGCTTGAGTGCGATTCTAGGCCCATAAGAGAGATCTTTTGGGGCATACCTTTCGTACTCGAGAGAATACGGCATCCGGATGTGCCTAGTCAGCTGAACGATCCAGGGTAGGGATGTGTAAATACATCGTCCAGATCTACGGTTCAGATTAGCCTGGCCTGTGTATAAGTAGCTGTCCTTAAGCGATGGGTAAGTTTCCTGGCCATTTGCTCCTCTTCTTCCTCCTCGCGCACACCTCTTGTTCTGCAAGCACTAAAGAGCTCCCATGCTGGAGGGAAGAAATGCAGTGCTGACGCATCATCGTCGAAGGAGGTCGGAGATGCTTCCGCGCCGCCCGCAGTGAGAACGGGAGATTGGCGCTCCGCCAGCACCACCAGGAAGAGCATCAATGAGATGTAACGGGAGGGGCTGCTGCCTCCCGACGGCGACAAGCGCGTATGCCTTCCCAAGAAAGAAGAGGTACCCAATCCTCGCGCGAACGTGCGTGTGATCTTCACGGAGCAAGTCTCGCGCGGTCTCTCTCTCCCTCTCCACCCCTTTCTCCTTGGATTGTTGTATGTCTATGGCATACAACTCCATGACTTGCCTCCAAACGCGATTCAACACATATCGTGCTTTATCGTGCTTTGTGAGTGCTATCTGGGCATCCGCCCGCATTGGGGCCTCTAGAAAGCCATGTTCCAGGTGCGGATTTTCCGGGATAGATCGCGACGAGGCGAGCAATTGGGAGAGCCACTACGCACCGGTGGGTTCGGGATCCAGACGAGGACGGACATCCCCTACATGGAGATGTACTTCGTCGACTCCGTGCAAGGATGGCAGGAGAAGTGGTTCTACGTCATCGACAACAGCGCGGGTGGGGCTCCTGAGTTCCACCCATTCGCGATTCTGAACCGGAGGAAATCCTGGGCACACAAGCTCACCGCCGAAGATAGTAAGATCGTCTCCCCTCTACTCGCGAAGGTGGGAAGGTTCCGCGACAAGGTGATGGGGGTTCCGCTGAATGGATTGCACTTAGCGAGTGTATTTCTTCGGCGGAGGATCCAGCCCCTCCAAGAGAGGCCGTCGACCATGTGGGAGTATCAGGGCACCCAAGATCCGAGCTGCGTATGCGAAGAAATTCTCTCGAATGCTGAATTCGAGAAAAGATCACGGCCATCACCAAGCTGAAGAAGAGAGAGGCCTTTTTGGCCTGTTCTCTCAAGCCATTCGAGGCTTCGAAAGAGCCGAGGTAAGTTTGTTGTAGTTCTTACTTTGTTTCCTATAGTCTGAATTCTTGTCGATTGAGAATTTTTCCTTCTTATCTTTTTATCTCCATAGAGCTTGAACGTGGTGACGTGCTACCCGCCCGTTACTGCAGAAGAGGCATCAGATCTTCTTGCGAGTAACGTGGATGCTCCTCTCGAGACCAGCGTTGCTGAAGCTGATTGAGCTCTGAGCACGAGTTCATGGACGACGAGGAAGAGTCGGATAGCGAGCAGCTCCAGCGCCGCAAGCCCGAAGAAGACGAAGCCACCTCCAAGGGCAGTTCCTTGGGCGATGAGTCTATCAAGGCGACTGAGCCTCTTCAGGTGCCTCCTCTCAATGTTCTTCCTCCCCTAGGCCGCAAGCCAAAGGTTCCCACCACCTGGAATGTGGACATTCTGGATGACGACGATGAGGACGAGTAAGAATTTCTTGTGCGTTGTTCTATAGTTGCGAATCTTTTTCTTGTTCTGTGTCTTTGTCTGACTTTTTCTTCAATAGCAGCCTTCAAACTATCAGCCCTGGCCAGTATACTTCTTCGGTTCCCTCTGTGAAGAGGAATGAAGTAGCTACGGGTGAAGCTCCAGTCGCAGAGGCCGCCCGAAGATCTCCAAGTCCCGTACGGGCAACCGTAACTCCTCAGTACGGGATGCCTGGCTTCACGGGTGGGGCTTCGGAGAACAAAGAGGTTTCGGGCAGCTTAGCGGATCCTCTGTCTGCTTCCCAAGGCCAAGTAAGTTTATCCCTTCTTCTCGCATCTTTTTCTTCGTTTCATTGTAATTTCTATCGGGTGCACGACAGTGCTCCCGATGGGAGTAGCCCCCGAGATCGTGGTTAATAGCTTGCGGTTAGTCACGGACTCAGGTTGACCTCTTTTCCTCTCTGTTTTCTTTGATTCTATCGGGTACACGGCAGTGCTCCCGATGGGAGTAGCCCCCGAGGCTATACTCGACTGTGTACAGTCGTGTATAGGCTCAAGAGATTTTGTCCCTAACCTGAGTTTCTGTCTTGGGATTTTGTAGACTCTCCTTGACTCCCTTGCTGCTATCGGTCGGCGAGTGCTTTCAGCTAAGGTGGATTGCGCTTCCCTTCGGGTGGATCACGATCGGCTTGTCGAGGACGGCCGCTCCCTTCTAGGTAAGCTAATTCACCCTGCTTTACGGACTCTGTTGATCGCGAAAGTTGCTTCAGTTGTATTCGTCACTTGTAGATGAAGTTGCCCGCCTGAAGGCCGAGAAGGCTGAAGCTGTCGCTCGGGTGCAAACCCTTGAGGCTGAGCTGGAATCCTCCCGGAAGGAGTTGGAATCCACTCGCAAGCATTCGGCTGATCTTGAGGTGAGCTTCTCGAAGGCTCAAGAAGCGCTGAAGCAGCTGGAGGAGGCAGGCGCCAAGCACGACAACAACCTTGACAGCCTCATCCGTCCCCTGGCTCAAAAGTTTGCGGCTAAGCTATATTTCGTCATCCTTCTGTTTCAACTCGAACTTTATTTTGTTGTCTCAGAATTTTATGTTGTCTTTGCTGTAGATTCCCTTGGGGTTGGACTGGAGCTGCCTGGGAGCCAGCGACTGGATGCCCTCACGGACTCTTGCACCCAGCTCCAGGAACACGCAAGTAGGATCTGCTCCCTCGTCGGTGACGCCACCCTAGTGTTGAAGTAGTTCCACGAGCGCTTACTATTGGATGCCACGGTTCTGCCTACGCTGGGTGGCCTTCCGAAGGTGTTCTTGGATGATGAAACTATTCTCCAGGAATACTCGGTCGCTCAGTCTGAGTGCGGGGCCAGGATGGCTATCCAGTTCGCCTTGGCGCACGGAGTCTCGGATGGCCTAGAGAAGGTGTATTCGAGCGTCCCCTATGATGCCTTTGGCAAAAAGGTAGCGCTCCGTCCCTTTGGTGCTCGTTCTGAAGTCCTCGCAAAGAAGCTCTTTGAAGTGCTTGCACGTGCTAGTCGCAAGGGGCAGCCTTCCGCGAGTGGAACCACTTCTGCGGCCCCTCAGGATAGTTTGTTTTTTCTTTTGCTTATCGATGTAATGAACCTTGGGACGTATTCCCTCATTTTCATAATCGAAGTGTTTCTTGAAATCTTCAGTGTCTGATTATTGTATGCTCCCTATGGGAGTAGCCCCCGAGCACCCGAGAAATGGGTGGTGTGTTTTTCGAGTGGGGTCTTGTGAGTTTTTTGAAATTGCTTCGTTTCTTTCCAGGCCATGGATCCTAACGCAGAGTCTTCGAGTGGGTCTGCTGCACAGGTGAATTCCCTTGTTGGTGCTACCAGCACGTTCGCCTCACTCCGTGACCATGTTGCGGATGGCGAACACAAACTGAAGGTTCTGCGGGGTGTGGCTGATGTGGCCAAGTCGAAGCAGAAACTTGCGGCTGAGCGTGAAAAGTTTGTGATGAAAGAGCTGGCCGCCGTTGCAAAAGACATGCTTTGTAAGCTTGCTAGCCCCCTAGCACTTTGCTTCTTGCTTCCTTTTCTGTTCTGACTTGTTCACTGAATGTGCAGTTGTTGAGCCCGAGGTACCTTGTGAAACTCATTGGGTGGATAACCAAATTTCCTATGAGGCGGGTAGCTCGAAGCCGCATGCGGGCAATTTCTGATCGGACCGCAGTCGGGGCTTTATTTTTTCCACCTTGAAGATTGGGTACCGTTCCAAAAGGGTTGAGCGGTTTGCTAAGGATTTTCATCGAGTAGGAGAGGTTCGGGAGTGCGTTCGCCAGCAACTTATTTGTGGATCCTAGGTAGCTCTTGTCTTTGTTAGGGTGTGGCATCCTGAGATTAATTTTAGGTCGGTGGCGCGGCTTCCCGACTCTCCAGTTGATTTTTCTCCTCATTACGCGGTCGTCCAGCCTGCGTCACAGCAGATTATTCGACTGACTTCCGAGGAGATTGATCAGATGCTTGCGGAAACGACTGCTCGTCGTCAGATGTAATTGTAGGATGTAGATATCATGTATTTTGTTGTAATTTGCTTGAAGGCGTAAGCCTTGTAACCATGTATAGCTCACTCGATAAGTTTTAAGGTGTTAATAAGGTGTCGACCTTGTTGTACCTTGTGTTTGGGGTTTATACCTATTGTTTTTAGCATGTAAAATAGAAGATGCGGATAGCTATGGTTAATGAACCATGTGTTTTATTGATATGGATGAGAAGCCACGTATTTGATCGAGCTACAGAGTGGCTAGTACAGCCTTATTTCTTGCGAGTAGAATAATCCTAAGGGTAGAATTTGCGGAGATGCGCAACGGTCCACGGGTTGGAGTAGATGCCAGCAGTCTTCGGGTTTATGCAATATTGATACGTGCCACCTGGGATAACTTCGTGTATTATGAAGGGTCCTTCTCATGATGGTTCGAGCTTGTGCCCTTCCTTCTGCTTGAGTCTCAGCACCAAGTCTCCTACCACGAAAGATCTGTGGCGTATACGGCGACTGTGATAGTTGCGCAGTGATTGTTCGTATACTGCGGATCTTGCCAGTGCGATGTCTCGTATCTCATCCAGTGCGTCCACGTCTTCTGCGAGTGCCCTGTTTGAGGTTTTATTCGCTGTATGCGACGACTCGTGGAGCACTGAATTTGACATCTTCGGGTAGGAAAGCTTCAGCTCCATATACCATGAAAAATGGCGTGTAGTTTGTTGACCGGTTTGGAGTTGCGCGTAGGCTCCACAGCACCGATGGTAGTTCTTCGGCCCAATGCCCTGTCGGTGGGTGCAGTCGATCGAGTAGTCGTTTTTTCAGGCTAGCGTAAACTAATCCGTTGGACCGTTCGACCTGGCCGTTGGTTTGCGGGTGGGCCACTGAAGCGAAGCTGAGGGTGATTCCTTTCTGCTCGCAGAAGTCCCGCGTTTCCTTAGCCAAATATGCACACGATGGAGTTGAGGAATCTCACGACGCACTCGGCATGTGCGGAGGTGACAGGCATGGCCTCTATCCACTTTGTGAATTTGTCGACTGCCACAAGCAGGTGGGTGTATTCGCCAGGCGTTGATTTCTGCAGGGGTCCTACCATGTCCAGTCCCCATTGAGCAAAGGGCCAGGCGATGGGGATCATGTGGAGTTCTGTGGCAGGGCGTGTGGCTTGGGCGCGAACCTTTGGCAAGCATTGAATTTGTCGACTAGGTCCTTTGAGTCTATGGCTGTTGTGAGCCAGTAGAATCCTACCCTGAAAGCCTTGCCTACAATTGCCTTCCAGCTGGCGTGAAGTCCGCAATATCCTTGGTGTATGTTTTGTAGCAGTTCCTTGCCGTCTTCGCGTGCTATGCATCTCTGCAATATTCCTGATATGCTCTGCTTGTATAGCTCTTCATTGAGCACCCGAAAGGATTTGCTGCGTCGTACTATTTGTCGGGCCTCGCAAATGTCTGCTAGGAGCTATTTGTTGGACAAGTAGTCGAGGTATTTCCGCGTCCAGACTGGCTCGACCAGAAAAACTTGTCTTGAAATGTTGTGGGTGAGCTCGATGACAGCGATTTGCGGGCTGACGTCCATCTCCAATGCTGCGGGTGTTCCCGCTAGCTTTTTGACCTTGAATGAACGCTTGATCATTCTTTCGAAGTAGATTCCTAGCGGTATGGGCGTGTTTGTGGACCCCAAGTTTGCCGGTTTATTTGCTTCTTCATTGCTCGATCGCGCAATGTGTTTCACTTCGCACCCTTTGAAACTTCCTTCGAGCAGATTATACATGTCACGATAGGTGACCATGTTATCCGCGATAGCATCGCACTCCTTCATCGTCTGCTGCACGATGAGATTTGTATCTCCATATATCCTAGCCGGGTGGCTCCGCAGGCGATCGCCATTTTCATATGGTGAAGGAGGGCTTCATATTCTGCGTCGTTGTTGGATGCTGGGCCATCGGGTGGGAAATCCAATCTTAGGACATAATACAACTTATCTCCTCTGGGAGAGAGGGGAATGACTCCGGCTACAGCTCCTTCGTTTCTCTTCGACTCGTCGATGCACATGATCCAGTTGCTCGTGTATTCTGGTGGTCCTGGTGTTTGTAGTTCCGTCCACTCGCTTAGGAATTCCACGACTACCTGAGACTTCACATAGTTGCGTCCTGCGTATATTATGTCCCAGGCGCCTAGCTTGATACTCCACTTTGCAATTCTTCCAGATGCCATGGTGTTGTTCATGATAGTACCGAGTAATGCGTCGTTTAGCACCGTGACGGTATGTTCCTGGAAATAGTGCTTGAGTTTTTCAGCTGTGAGTACCACGCCATACGCGAGTTTCTGGTAGTGACGGTATCGCTGTTTGCACGGCGAAATCACCTCGCTGATGTAATATATTGGCCTCTGGACTCCATATGCCTTTCCCTCCTCTGGCCGCTCGACTTCCGATGACCGTGTTGACGACTTGGTTTGTTGCGGCTAGGTAGAGGTATAAGGGATCCTTCTCTTGTGGTGTTGCCAGGACGCGCTTGCTCTGTAGTATTTGCTTCAGATCGAGGAACGCGTTTTTTTTGCTTCGGGTGTCCACTCGAACTTATCTGTCTTCTTCAATAGCTTGTAGAAGGGCAATGGTTGCTCGCCTAATCTTGCAATGAATCTGCTCAGGGCGGCTAATCGCCCTGCGAGCTGCTGCACGCCACAAAGATTGGTTGGATCCTTCATTGTCAAGATCGCTTGGATTTTCTCCGGATTGGCTTCGATCCCTCGAGCGGACACCAGATACGCGAGAAGTTGTCCTGCAGGGGCGTCGAAGACGCATTTGGTCGGGTTGAGCTTAATCCTATACGCGTTCAGGGCGTCGAATGTCTCTCTGATGTCCTCGAGGAGTGTATCTTCCACTCAAGTCTTGATGACGATGTCATCAATGTACACTTGTACCTTCTTGCCAATGAGCTTGGCGAGGAATTTTTGCATGCAGCGCTGATATGTTGCGCCTGCGTTTTGTAGCCTGAAGGGCATTGTCGTGTAACAGTAGACACCGTGAGGTGTGATGAACGCTGTCTTTTCCTTGTCCTCCTTCTTCATCCTAATCTGATTGTAACCCGAGTAGGCATGTAGGAGGAGAGGCGCTGGCAGCCTGCAGTGGAGTCCACGATTTAGTCGATCCATGGAAAGGGGAAGTTATCCTTGTGGCAGTGTTTGTTCAACGACGTGTAGTCGATGCACACGCGAAGAATGTCAGTGTTTTTCTTCGGGACCAGCACCGGGTTTGCTAACCAAGTGGATATCTTTATCTCTCTGATGAATTTTGCGGCGAGTAGTCTATTCACTTCTTCTCCAAGTGTTTTTTGCTTTGGCTCTGAGAACCGTCGAGTTGTTTGCTTGATAGGTTTGGAGTTTTTGAAAATTTCGAGTGAGTGCTCGGCGAACTCCCTGGGTATGCCTGGCATATCTAAAGGCTGCCAGGCGAAGATTTCCCAGTGCTCAAGGAGGATTTCGACGAGCGCGTCTTCCTATGCTGGCGAGAGGGTGGTGGACACCATCGCCGTCTTCGCGGGCTCCGTCGGGTGCACTTGATGCTTTCGAGTGTCGCTGTTTGCACTGAACTCGAGTTCTGGAGCATTCCTTTTGGTGAGAGGCATCATGGAGTGGTCTGTGGTTTTTGCCAACTCTTCTAGTTCCTCCTTCATCCCAAAGGATTTCGCGATCTATGGTGATGGTGCCGTATTCCCCATGTAGCTTGAGCTTCAGGTAGGCGTAGTGTGGTACTGCCATAAATCTCGCGAACGCTGTTTGGCCGAGAATGGCGTGGTATTGTGAGGGCCAGTCGAATACCTCGAAGTCGAGGAATTCTCTCCTGTAGGGTCTTTGGTTTCCGAGCATCACCTCTAAGTTGATTGTTCCGATTGGTTGGGTCGCTTTGCCTGGTACTATCCCGTGGAAGGATGTTTCTGACTCTGATGATCCATCCAGGTTCTTGTTCATCCTATGGAGTGTGTCCGTGTAAATGATGTTTATCCCGCTGCCGCCGTCCATGAACACCCGCGCAAGTTCATAATTGCCTATTTGCGCTTGGATGACGAGTGCGGTGTGTCCTGGTCGATATACCCGAGGCGGATGGTCATCTTTGGAGAAAATGATTGACTGATTGGCCATCTTCAAGTATTCGGGTGTGTACGGTGGAGCTTGTACCTCCATGACCACCTGGCGCGTGTTAGTTTTCTGTGCTCTGTGCGAGGGACGGACTTTTTATATCATCCCGAGAAGTCCTGCTGGGTTCGGGTATCCATTCCCTCCTTGATTTGCGGTAGGTGGCGCTGGTAGCACGGCCAACACCGTGGTTGGATGTCCTGGTGGAGGTAGGGGTTGTGGCAGGTGGAATCCTTGATTTCCTCCACCTGGGAGCTATGGGTAGCCCTGATTGACTGCAACTCTATTTTTCTTCGCGAAAGCCTCGTGGATGTCGAGAAACTTTCGGCAATCCTTGAGGAGGTGGGTCGCCTTGGTCTTTCCTGTGCACTTATCTGTAAATAGATGTAGCGTGCAGTAACCGTTTAGGTCCTCCTCGGGGGTTTTCTCCTCAGGCTTTGGCTTCCATTCGCGATTTCCACGAGGTCCACCGTCGCGGTTTCTCGTGAAATCTGCTGCAACCAGTTCTTCTCGATCGTCATGATCGTAGTGCTTTCTCTTTTTCTTTAGACCATGGCAGTCATCCTCGAGTGCTGGCAAAGATGCCTTCTCGTTGCGCACGGAGTCTTCGCCATTGGCCAATCTATCGGCTATGGCCATCAACTCCCCAATGGTTTTGGGTGCAGCTCTCCCCAATTCTTCTCTAAAAGCGGCCCGTCGGGCTCCTTTGGTGAAGGCTTCGACTGCAACCTCCTCCGATATGTTTCCCGCTGTATTTTTTAGCGTAGTCCACCGCTGAATGTACTCGCGAGTAGACTCGCCACTCTTCTTCTTACAGGCCCGCAGCTCCTTGACGGATGCGGGTCGTTTGTAAGTTGCTTGGAATTTTTTTCGGTAATCATACGTTAGATCGTCCCATGATCCGTAACATGCCCTTGGTCTTCCTTCGAGCTAGCTGCGTGCAGTGCCTACAAGATGTAGGTTGAGGTACTGCATAGCCGCTGTCTTGTTCCCATGTTGGCATTTTACTGCCGTGAGGTAATCCGATAGCTAGGACTTGGTCTCCAGCGAGCCTTCGTATTTTGGGACCTCCGTGGCGAGCTTGAATCTTCTGGGCATCGGTACCTCGCGAATATTGCGGGTGAAACACAATGCACCGCAGGCCTCCTCGGCGCAAGAGGTGGACAGGGACCGTGCACGGTTTCTAATCGCTCAGGCTCTGTTGACCTTGTTATGAGCGATGTGAGATCGCGCGTTGTGTTCGGGCCGGTCGCGATCGTCCTCCTTCCGTGGCTCCCTGCTGCGGTGTCGCGAGCGGCTACTGTGATGTCGCGGGCTGCGGTCGCGATCTCTCGGGCTGTCGTCGCTGCCGCTCGGGCTGTCGCCGCGACGCCGGGCTTCTTTTCCTCGGGCGCGATGAGGTGACTCCTTTCTTCTAGGTGAGGTGCTCCTGCGCCCACGGGGTATTTCTTTGTCCTTCCCAGGGGGTTTCTCGGTCTCTTGCGTTGTCACATTTTTGCGGCTTTGAGTTGCAAGTCTTGCGGCTGCCATGCCCAGTCCCTTCTGGACTTGTTGGTATTGTTCCGCGTGGGGGTCATTTTCTTTTGGCTTGTTCGCCTGCAGGTACGTGGCTGCTGCCAGAACCGCGGCAGCCGGAGTCGTCGGGTGAACATTACCGTCGTCGTCGATGCGCATAACGGATATATCGAGCGTTTTGCTCATCCCGCTGAGAGAGTCGTGATCCAGAGTTGCGGTCTTCGAGACATATCTTTCCTTTACGGGATGGTTCCCTACTGAATGCGTTTTGGAGAGTGCCGCACGACGTTGGCTTGATTCGTCCGCCAGCTTTTTCCGCTCGTCCAGATCCTTGCAAGCTTCTTTGATCAAAGCTTCCGCTTTCACTAGATGATAGTGGTATGCGGTTAGATCTTCCTGAGGGGCTCCTTCTTCAATCGGCTGGCCTGAGTGTACGGCCATCTTTGCCTTGACCCAGGCTTCTCGTGACAATTTAATGATATCTCTTTCCTTCACGCTATCTTCCGTTTGTTCGGGTGGATCGTTCGATCCTGCCATGCAGACCTGAGCCAGATATGGCTCGTGAGTCCTAGGCGTGGATAGAAGAGTTTTTCCAACCCGAGAAGGTTCCTCTACAGCGATGGTGTGGAAGTTGCGAGTGCTGAGGCAAACGGATCTACTGCTGGGTGCTAGGTCGCAACCTGCGTAGTTGGGCAGCGAGTCGAGAGTTTTCAGGCTCGAGATCGACTCGGAGTCTGATCCTTCGAGATCAATTTGCTCAGGGAAGTGCAGGATTCCCGCTTTGTTGGCGTGGAATTGGAAGCTCCCGAACGTCAGGGTGACACTTTTCTCCAATCCACTGAACGCCGGGCGCGATTCCGACGAGTGGGGCGCGACGATGATCGACCGGAATCGGGTCGGATCTGCTGAAGTCAAAGTTTCGGGGCTACAGCTGAAGGTTGGCGATGATGAGGCCGAAGATGTCGTAGATCCAGCGCCCGCCGTTACCACAAACGGCACCAATTGTCAAATATGCATCTCAACAAGTCACTCGGGTGAACCGATAGGGTTTCGATTAGGAGAATGTGTAGGTGCTGGTAACACTCGTCGGCTAACAGGGGCACGATTTACCCAGGTTCGGGTCCCTTGTAGAGGTAAAACCCTTATTCCTGCTTCTGTCGATCTGTATTAGCAATAGAGCGGTTACAATGGGGGGAGCTCGAGTCGAGAGTAAGATCTCAATCTCAAGGCTTTGGTGGTGCGGTATTGCTTGGTCCCCCTCCCGGTGGTTCTCATGGCCTTATATAGGTGGCCGGGTCTCAAACCGCACCCCGGGGGTTGCAAACCCTAACCTTAAGTCGGTTTCAAGTTTCCTTTCTTGACCAGCAAGGCCTTGCGGGTGGGCCTTGATTGGGCCTTCTAGAACTGTCCATGGCATCTCCCTTCGGGCTTAGGTCTTGGTCCTTGGACCGGATAGCTTCACCCGATAGGTCCAGGATTCATCCCCTCATCACCGATAACGATGGAATACCCAAATCCAACCACAAATTGAAGGACTACCAAAGATTCAACTTACTCAGCGAGGCATTTTATAAGAACCAGAGAGAAGCACAACAAAGCATAACAATGCACCAGAAATATAGAGTGGGTGAACAGGAGGAAGATAAGTATCCAGAACCAATAGGGAAAATTTACATGATTCAACAAGGCGCCCCATCCAAGCAAAACCAAAAGCTCATAACCAGGCTGGTGAATCTAGCAGAAACCTCACCCCCTGCAGCACCCGAGTTCTTGGATTTGTCCGACGAAAGCATCACCTTCTCCAAAGCTGATCACCCGCTTCGCCTTTCCCAGGAAAGGTAGCATTAGTACTCGGGGCATTAATTGGAGGCTATGATTTGAGTCGAGTATTCATGGATGGAGGAAGTGGAATCAGTATCATCTACGGAGACACTCTGAGATAAATGAATACACCCCTAAGAAATATAATGAAATCAGAGAACACATTCTACGGGATTGTGCCAAGAAAAGCGACAAAAACCTTGGGTTCGTCAATCCTCGAGGTAGTCTTTGGGGAAAGCAGTAACTAGAGAAAAGAAAAACTCGACTTCGAAGTAGTCGACTCGCCATCATAGTACAATGCAATAATCATAAGAACAGTGTTCGTGAAGTTCATGGCAGTCGCCCATTATGCATACTTTATGATCAAAATGCTAGGACCCAAGGGAGTAATCACAGTGGGAGTAAACTACAAATAACCTGACGGTTGTGCCATCAAATTCAACAAAATTTCACAGTCTTTCGGAATGCAGCAGGATCTCAAGGAAATTGCCGTCATGACCGATCATTCGATCCTCCCTTTGACAAAGAAGACGACACCCAAGATGGAGTTCGACGTGAAAAAAGACACAGTAGAACATCAAGTTCACCCTACTAATCCAGCAAAGACAGTACTCGTGTCACGAACGCTGCCTATCGCACAGGTTAGTGAGCTCGTCGACTTTCTTCGAGAGAACTGGAAAATCTTAACATGGGCCCGAACAGATATGCCTGGATTTCCCAGGGAATTCGCTGAGCACTCTTTGGAAATATACAAAGACGCAAATCCAATACATCAATCTAATCGCCATTTTTTGGAACTGAAGCCACGAGCAATAGGGGTATAACTAAAATAGTTACTTTCAAGAAAATTCATCCGATAAATAAAGATAGGAACATGGTGTCACACCCCAGTTTTTGGATTCTTGTACTGTGCTCAAGAAGACAAAAATTAGGGCCAACAATTTTTTTTCTAACAATATGATTGTTTGATCTAACATTTGTTTATGATCTAAAACATATTTGCAACACAAGTTTTGTTTCTCTATAAAACCAATACCAAATGTTTCTGAAAACATTCCTATTATTTTTCCTGATATTTTTCCCTAATGTTTTCCTAGTATTACTTGAGTGGATTTTTATTCAAAGACTTGGATCATTCTTGTTTGCATCTCAAAAAAAAACTTTTAACTTTGTTGGATCCAAGAAAACAAGTTTTCAAAATGATTTATGAAAGTTTTCTTTTAAGATTTCTATAGAAAACATTTTCTGAAAATAAAGCCAAGTACCTGTTTTCTACCTTTGTTTTCACTAAGCTATAAATTGTTATTTTGTGATTTCTTGACATTTAATTAATCCTTGATATATGTACTACAAAACCATAAGCTTCGTTTTATTTTTGGAAAAAAATAAAAATTATCTTTTGCTTGTTGTTTTTGTGGTATAAAATTAAGACAAAAAAGGCATTTTTGAGAAACAGATAAAAACAGAAAGTATACATTTTTCCACATTGTTTTCATGGCCTTAAATTATTTCAAAATTGTTTTCAAAATATGTTTCTGAAAGTTTATAACATGTTTAACAAGTCCATACTTTGAAAACCAATTTTGGAAAGAAATTGAACCTTGAAAACAAACTCAACTTTTTGAACATTTCATCTGTTTCACACACTTAGAAAATTTCTAAGTCCTAAGACTGAATTTTCTGAATTTTTCAGTGAACAGTAAGAGATACACTTTTGCACATTAGATTTCTTGTTGTTTCCTTGCAAAACTGGAAGAGTGACCATGCCTAGTGTGTTCACCTCAGTATCTACTCGAACCAGCCTGCAATAGATAGTTTCTAGAAGCCTTAGGCAGGAAGAAAAAGGAGAGAGAAGGTGATGACATGGATAGGTATGGGCATGCCCATGCCTTTGAACTTTTGACTTTCCACTTGCCTCAACTTGCACACAAGGGCCAACCCTGACCAGCACCCATCGTGGTCTTGACCTAGGACAAGCCAGTGCACCATATGGAAATGACCAAACACCCTAGGGTTTGCTCAATGCCATGAATTGGCATCCACCCGAGCTCCCCAATATGCCCTTGATGTTTTCACTTCGGGTATAAGTACCCAGAGTCGTGCCCTTGCGCCCCTGCACTCCCCTCACTCCCTAGCACCTCCCCAAGTTGATTAGGAACCAAGCCCGAGCCCTGGGAGCGTGCTCGAGCCGAGCCCTTGCCGCCGGTGACCACCACGGCCACGGCGAGGCTCTGCCCGATACCCTCCATCCCAACCCCTCCTCTGCCCTAGGCCAACTCCCCACGCCTCCCTGAACCCCCGGGTTTGATCCCATGCCCTCTACCCGCCGGAGTCGTCGCCGTCGTCCGTGGACGCCGCCACGGACACCGGCCGCGTTCCGCCGTTTGAGGCCGCGCCGAGCGCCAACGACGCCGCCCCTCGACTGCCTCGACAACTAGGAACGCCACCGAGCCCGCGCCACCCCTCCCCGAGCTCTAGGTGAGCGCCCCCGAACTTTTCTCGCCGCCGGCCATCGAGACAGAGAGAGAGAGAGGTGGGAGGTAGAACAACGCCCGTGCACCGTTGGATCTGAGATCGACGGTTGCGTTTAAACGCAGACCATTCCCGCGCCGCGCGCGCTGGTCTGGCCAAGTTGGGCCGTGCGGTGCGCCTAGCTGGGCCGCGCCGCAGTGAGCCAGCCCGTGTGCTGTTTGTTTTAAATCATTTAAATTTTTGCAGAACTTGTACCATTTACTTTGGACGTTGTAAAAATACGAAAAATGCAAAAAAAAAAAAATCTCATAAAATTCATGGACCAAACTATATGAAATATTAACCATAGAAAATTGGTGTATCTAAGTTTGGACCAATATTTTGGACACAAAGGATGATTTGGCACAGTCTATCTGTGGAAATGTTTGAACCATAACTTTAAAAATACATAACCAAATTGAACAAACTAAAATGTTCTGGATAGCCCTTGAACAGATCTATCCATAGAACGTAACCTAACATCAAGGTGAGCTATCAAAGTGAAATGCCATCCAGTTTAGTAAAAGACCAGTAGGCTCTTCTATGATTTTTAGAATGAGTTTAAAAATGATTTTTGAAGAAAATCCAATTGGATGAGTTTGGTATTGACTAGATATATCTTATCCTATCTTAGATTAATTTTTGAAGTTCTAGATTAATTTATGGTGGACAGATCTAGAAACAACAGCTTTTCTGTTTTGTTTTCTTTGTGTGCTTTTGTTTGAAATGAAATGGTGCTTGATTCTATTTTGTTCCCTAGCTTGTATAGAGGTGTTAGGACATTTTTTTGAGATGTTTTCTTGCAGTACATATACCTTAGAAAGTGTGTGCATGTTTTGAAAACCCAAATAAAAATGGAACTTGCATTTGTTATTTTCTAGTTTTATTCTTTGGAATTTTTGTGTGAACTAGATCTTTGTGTGCTTGATTTAGTAAATTTTTTGCTATGTGTACTTTGGATCTAGTACCATTTTGGTACTGTTATTTTAAAGTTACTTCCTCTTTTAGCTTGCTTGTTAATTTTGCCCTAGTATTGTTTTCACTAGAATCAACAGCTTTGTATTATTTATCTTGTATACAATGTTTGTCATGAATAACCAGAGGCTTAGTACCTCTTTTTTCTTGGTATTAGTGAGCCCATAACCCACTAGTCCCATTGCATCTTGGTTGAGGATGAAAATCCCCAACCATACACATGTGAGAAAATAACATGTTCTAATTATATGACTGATTGTTATTTTCCACCATGGAAAATATATTTGTTTGTTTTCACTTATGCAAGTGAGAAGTGTATTTCATTTTTCTAAATAATAGTATGATTTATGTGATCCATTTGTTAGCATAATATTCCTTAAAAGTAACATGTTAAGAAACGATTCACTATTGAGTGCTAAATTAAATTGTTTGCAAATAAAATAAATTCCTTTTGATTGATAGATTGTTTGTGAATGATTTTAAATTGAGTGTTTGGATTTTTGAGAAGGTTTAGATAACCTTTCATTGAGTGCATAGCTACTGGTTGTGTAAGTTATACCCTGCTTGCTTGCTAGTAATTAATTAGGAAACACAGAAATTGTTAGAATTAATTTATGCATGCTTAATAGTTGTTTCATGGAATTATTTTGATGTTTGTGCTTACTAGCATGAGTAATATTTGTGTACTGTTATTAGATACATTTATGATCATGACTTGCTTGTTTAGATTTAAGCATCATGGCAGCACTGCTTGCTTCTCTAGTGATGAACTAGTGTCACCACTAGAATTTGTGGTTTGCTCTAGTATTGTCATTTTTATGTTATAAGTGTATGAGTTTATTATAGAATATTTAAGAAGTTATTACTTGTGTTAAAATGCCATGAATTATTGAGATTCTTGTACTATAGATATAGAATATAATTATCTATTATAGCATGCTTGTGTAGATTTTCCATACTAGTGTGTTATTAGTGCAGTCCTGTTTTTATGCTTATTTGATAGGGGTATTTTCTGGAGTGATGATTGTGTTTTACACTATTTTATGTCTTTATTCATTGGTTATTAGCTACTGGTTGTTTGATAAACTTTCATGATTGATGTATTCCATAACTTCAATTAAACATTAATGTAGTAAATAATTAGTCTATTAAATTGTTGTGTGTTTACTTGTTGTTTGGATTTTGTTTGAATGATTTACCTTAGCATGAGTGCTGTACTTGTGTTATCTGTTGTGCTTAGGAGTATCTTATGAAACTAAAACATCTAACTAAATCATGAACACATTAAAGGATAAATCGTTTGTGAGTTGCTAATACCCACTGCCATGTGTATTGATCTGTATGTTTGTTTTTACCTTAGCGACCTAACCCTTTGCACCCACAAGCTATATTTTTAGCTTCTTGTATATCTTATTATGAGAGTGGTACACCACTCCATATATGGTATGTAAGATGTGGGATATGGTTTTCTAAACCATACATAGTGTCTGACGATAGTTTTGAACCGTGAGAGTTATGTGAGATAGTTTTCGCGATAACGTTCGAGAGGATACGTGAGTGAACATTTGCTTGCTGTATGTGTTGTTTAGCTTAGTTGTTTGACCTTTAGACCTGAGTGTGCGTCTTTTATTTTCATTACAACGCTAGAAAACGAAGAAGAAGAAGAAGTAGTTGTGGAGCTGTGCGTCAAGTTCAGGTTGCTTCAAGGCCAGAGACATTAAGAGACTTAAGGCAAGCCATCCTGATGCTTGCTGTTATAATACACTTATCATTATCTATCATGCATGTTTTTACTTCTGAAAAGTTTTACAAAACTTTGATTTCCAAAATAAAACTATTTTTGAAGTGAGTATCACTTCTATTATATATATACTACTACTATGCCAGTAGTTGCTACTTGGAGTTACCAAGCCCATAGCCACCATATGGTATTTATTACCATCACAAATATTAGTCCCTAAGTGGACACCTTAAAATTGTGTTTTTACAAAACAAGGGATTTATGGAAAAACAGGGAGAAAAGTGAGAGCCTTATTCACCGGAGGAATGTGGAAGTGGTCATTTTTGGGAAAAACGTGTTTTAAAAAATGACACATAACCTAATGTTTTCCGGACAACCTTTACCGTACTGCCACTCTACCCCAACATGGGCACGGGGCCTAACTGGAAGTTTGTTCTTGTTAGGGTGTGTTCTATCTCAATTGCTATAAGGGTTGTCATGCCCTCGAACCGAATGTTGTCAAAGCCCCCAATGTTGAGACATAAAAGTGAGGGATTAAATTCTCCTCCGGGTGCGACAGCTGAGTCTCTTGTCTAGGCAGTGTGGGACCTGGTGCCGGGGAGCACTCGACTGAAGAGATAGTCATATTCTAGCTTGAACATAGTGGATGGTTAGGATCAGATACCTGATGTTTGCATACTGTTGTTACTGGATCTGGTGGATGTGTACACCTATGCAGAGTACAACTTTTTCGAAGAAGCCGAGTCCTTGGATATGGACAGTTGAATGCCCATGTAGCTAGCATTGTGTCAATGTTTTCAAAAATATGTTTCCAAAAAAGGAGTTTTTCAAAAAGGAGTTGAACTTGAGAAGTTCGGAAAGGAAGTAACCTTGTACCATGGAGGTACCGATGATGGAAAGCCAGAAGTTGTTTTACAAACCAAATTTTTTTGCAAACCAAACCTTTCTTCTCTAAGCAAGAATTCTGGAAACTGATTCCAAGAAGTTTTGCAAAGAGAAAATATTCTTTTAACAAAGTTTTACAAAACCTCTTGTAATTGTGATATCTACAAGAGAAAGAAAAACTATATTATTTTCTTCTGAAGTATCTTCTTCAGCAAAGATACAGATTAGCCTGACTGCAACTGTGGTGTCATCCTATATGAACACCATTGATAGTGAACTCTATTTATAGCCTACCTATTACACCATATAAGCATACTTGCATTTTGGTAAGCTACATGATGGATGTCTTGCTGTGTACCTTCAAACGTACTCATATGGTTTCTCCCCTGGTATTTACTTGCCAGACTTTGAGAAGGAGTCTCAGAAGAAGATCGACGAAGAGGAGTACGGAGCTGATGGCTTTGCGAACTAGGATCGTCTTCGGGTCAGCAGCCTATAGGTTAAGGCGTGACTTGGGCTCTACCGCGTTTTGTGTGTGTTTAGTCTTCCGCTGTGTGTGTTGTGTGTTGCCCTACGTGGCAGTTGTGTAGACTTGGTCATGTGACCATGTCTCTTTTGTAAGTGTTTATGCAACCGTGTAATGGATATTGTATCTGTGTACCAACTTGATATGTTGGTCACGACTGAATTCCTGGGATCGTGAATGTATGCATATCGGGGGTGTCCTTGAACAGTGGTTCCAGGAGGAGGCCCTACAGAGTTGGTATCAGAGCCAGGTTGACCTTAGGAGACCTTAGTTAGCATGGACGTTAGCTAGTACTCTATAATAAAATTTAATCACACCAGGTCACTAAGATGACTATTTTTCCAAAAAGAATTCTATACCCCATCTCCTTTGTGTTTCAAAAACTCTATTTACACTAAAGTTAAAAGGAAGCATCTTAAAATTTTGCACACTGTTACCTAACTTAATCTACTCTAAAACTTTGCGTAGATGGCAGTTTTCTTCACCCATTCCTTCCGGCTTGGATCACAAGCACCCTGCTACAGTCGCTTTGAAGAGGATTTGATCAAGATGACTCGCCTGATCGGTCGTCCCATACCTGAGTTGAAGGGAGCCCAGTTTCACAAAGATGGACGAGAAATGTCCTGGTTGGTTGTTTGCACCATCCGGGCACCGTTGCTAGCACCGTCAACCCCAGAGATCACTTGGGAAGTGGTGGAGAGCAGTTGGGAAAGTGGTATCCTGAGAGTGATGCAGCTGACCATTGCCAAGCTCGCGAACTTCTTCCATCGCAAGTTTGCCGGAACCCCCTACAGCTACTTTGGAAGACGCGACGAGGACGACAAGCCAATAGAAGTCACTGGAGACTTTGTGTTTGCTCGTCACTTCCAACACTTGGAGGGACAACTGTACAACACCCAGCTCTCCCTTCATAGAGTTAGAGCAGATTATGACCTCCGAGGCAGAGAGATAGACCAGCTAGAAGCCAGTCTAGGTGCATCTTCTGTTATCGAGCGTCGTCTCAAGGTACTGAAGAAGACCATGAAGTACACTGACTCCCAGCACCGCACACGAGTGAAAGCCCTTCAGCTTCAGCTTGCAGCCAACAAGACCAGAGTTGAAGAGCTGGAGGAACAGCTACGCGCTTCCACGAGCACTTAGGATTGCCGCAGGATGTTAGGAGCTATGTTGTTATCTCCACCCCAACGTGTATTTGTGTCCGTGTTGTGTGAGCTCCTCTGTTAGAGCGTTGTGTGTGCCAGTTGTGTTGTAAGCCTTATGCTTTAGCCTTGTGAATCCTTAAGTTAAGTTACGATGTTAAGACTCTGTTTTATGCGTATGTTAATCTTGGTTTGAGTTGGCGTTTGTTTCTTCGATGTTTTCTTGTTGTTGTGATGCCTACCGTTCTCATCTCCGTTATGAGCCGGTATGTGTAGCTGCGTGTTCGAAACCAAAACCACCTTTTGTTGCTCTCGTCTTATACCGTTCTTTGTCTTCAGCATGGCCAGCGATCTAGCTTCATCACTTGAGCCGACAGTTGCTCAACTGTTTGCTATGCTGAGGGAAGAAAGTGAAGCCGCTCGTGCTGAACACATTGCCACACATGCTGCCCTGGAACAGTTGACTCAGCTTGTCATCACCAACGCTGAGAATACTGCAATCCTTATGAGAGGATACCAGCAACTGCTTGTTGGAGAGAGCCACAAACGGAAGATAGTGACGCCAGGAGAAACTAGTTCATGGGTGACTCGCAGCGTTTTGCCTGCGATGCCACAATCTTCAAGGAGACGTGTGAAGGTCAAGCCTAGAACCACGGGTTGCTTTACCTGTGGACAGGAAGGACACTTTGCTCGCGAATGTTCCAAGAAGAACTGTGTTCTACCCCATCCTGATGAACCCCAAGAAAACCAAGGTCCAATCCAGAAGAAACGCAAGAATCTGATGAGTGGACCTCGAGACCAAGATGATGTTGCAGGAGCACCTGCGACTCAGGCCATAACCAATGGTACGCTTTCGAACCAAACCTGTGAACCCCCCTTGTTTGTGTGTCGTCGTACCCTGAAAAACCCGACGTAAATGGAACACTAGAAGTGTCACGTCGGACTAAATAAAATCTTAAATAATTAACTATACTAACAAAATCTCATCCAATTTTAGTATAACACCCTACAAAAAAACACCCCACAGAGTAAATTAAATTGTTGCCGCCCTACAGAGTAGGTAAAATGACTTCGTATAATTCAAGTTCGAGACCTTACAAAATTGGAGACCTACAAAATTGGTGATATAACCTCATCTAATCTTAAGCTTAAAACCCTACAGAGTTGGATCATCAAATTTTCGTTTAAATACCCTGCAGAGTTGGTATTTGAAGCCTAATAACTTACAGAGTTGATATGTTACAGAATTGGTATCACCCATTTAAAAGAAAACGTGTAATCAACTTTTTCCAAAAACAAAGAGAAAGGTGCCTTAGGATGTTCTATGACTCTTGAAGGAAGTGAAAGGTTGAAAAAAATATTGGATGGATAAAACTATGATCGTTTCTAGGCAACAAGATCTCTCGTATGTATGTTTTGGAGGAACCATATCTTAGAATATGATATGGTGGAAAACTCATTGAGGTTTAGCTTAGGAAGGAAAGATTGAGGATCACATGATATTAGTTGAGAAAAATTATGATATAATATCCGGGGATAACCAGTTATGGACCCCAAAGATTTGGAAGTTATCAGTAACTAAGATTTGTAGTTTTTGAAGAATGGTTGAGGTTTAGAAAGATTGGTGGATATAAAATGAGGACGTTGGATTTTAGGAAAAATCAATATGACTTGGATTGAGTAGATGATTGTTCTTAATGGTATATTCTCAGAGCTTGTCACGCTCTATTTAGATTGTTGGAGGAAAATGATTTAGCTTCGATCATGAGAAAAGAGTTTGGAGATTTTGAAAGGACCTTACAGAGTTGGTAGTACACCGAGTTGGTATAGCTTTATGAGCTTGATAAAATACCTTTGAGGGAAACAAATGACTTGATCCTCGATTATATTGGAGTAAGAGGAAGATAGTGGATTTTCCTGGATTTTGGAGATGAGCAATGGAAAGCTCATGCTAAATAATTGTTGGTGGATGTCCATTAAATTGATCATATGAGATTGTGAAAAATAGGTATTTGTCTAAAAGATAACCCCTGGTCTGATACCATGGTTTTGAGGAACAATAAGTTCGAGGTTTAGAACATGGCACCCAAACCTTTGAAAAGAAAACAAATTTACCGGTGAATTCTGGTAAGATTAATCAAAGGGGGGAAGCCCCTGTAAATAATGTTACAAATCACCAACACATGTTTTGTAAACAAATCATCTAACATTGTTGTTTTGACCATACCCTCTTTTTGCTTGCCTGCAAATCTCGGGACGAGATTCTTTTAAGGGGGTCACACCCCAGTTTTTGGATTCTTGTACTGTGCTCAAGAAGACAAAAATTAGGGCCAACAAATTTTTTTCTAACAACATGATTGTTTGAACTAACATTTTTTTATGATCTAAAACATATTTGCAACACAAGTTTTGTTTCTCTATAAAACCAATACCAAATGTTTCTGAAAACATTCCTATTATTTTTCCTCATATATTTCCCTAATGTTTTCCTAGTATTACTTGAGTGGATTTTTATTCAAAGACTTGGATCATTCTTGTTTGAATCTCAAAAAAAACTTTTAACTTTGTTGGATCCAAGAAAACAAGTTTTCAAAATGATTTATGAAAGTTTTCTTTTAAGATTTCTATAGAAAACATTTTTTGAAAATAAAGCCAAGTACATGTTTTCTACCTTTGTTTTCACTAAGCTATAAATTGTCATTTGGTGATTTCTTGACATTTAATTAATCCTTGATATATGTACTACAAAACCATAAGCTTAGTTTTATTTTTGGACAAATAAAAATTATCTTTTTGTTGTTGTTTTTGTGGTATAAAATTAAGACAGAAAAAGGCATTTTTAAGAAACAGATAAAAAACAAAAAGTATACCTTTTTCCACATTGTTTTCATGGCCTTAAATTATTTCAAAATTGTTTTAAAAAGATGTTTATTAAAGTTTATAACATGGTTAACAAGTCCATACTTTGAAAACCAGTTTTGGAAAGCAATTGAACCTTGAAAACAAACTCAACTTTTTGAACATTTCATCTGTTTCAGACACTTCGAAAATTTCTAAGTCCTAAGACTGAATTTTCTGAATTTTTCAGTGAACAGTAAGAGATATGCTTTTGCACATTATATTTCTTGTTGTTTCCTTGCAAAATTGGAAAAGTGACCATGCCTAGTGTGTTCATCTCAGTATCTACTCGAACCAGCATGCATTAGATAGTTTCTAGAAGCCTTAGGCAGGAAGAAAAAGGAGAGAGAAGGTGATGACATGGATAGGTATGGGCATGCCCATGCCTTTAACCTTTTGACTTGCCACTTTCCTCAACTTGCACCCAAGGGCCACCCCTGACCAGCACCCATCATGGTCTTGACCTAGGACAAGCCAGTGCACCATATGGAAATGACCAAACACCCTAGGGTTTGCTCAATGCCATGAATTGGCATCCACCCGAGCTCCCCAATATGCCCTTGATGTTTTCACTTCGGGTATAAGTACCCAGAGCCGTGCCCTTGCGCCCCTGCACTCCTCTCACTCCCTAGCACCTCCTTAAGTTTATTAGGAACCAAGACCGAGCCTTGGGAGCCTGCTCGAGCCGAGCCCTTGCCGCCGGTGACCACCACGGCCACGGCGAGGCTCTGCCCGATACCATCCATCCCAACACCTCCCTCTGCCCTAGGCCAACTCCCCACACCTCCCTGAACCCCCCGGGCTTGATCCCGTGCCCTCTACCCGCCGGAGTCGTCGCCGATGTCCGTGGATGCCGCCACGGACACCAGCCGCGTTCCGCCATTTGAGGCCGCACCGAGCGCCAACGACGCTGCCCCTTGACTCCCTCGACAACCAGGAACGCCACCGAGCCCGCGCCACCCCCCGAGCCCTAGGTGAGCGCCCCCGAGCTTTTCTCGCCGCTGTCCATCGAGACAGAGAGAGAGAGAGGTGGGAGGTAGAAGAACGCCCGTGCACCGTCGGATCTGAGATCCACTGTTGCGTTTAAACGCAGACCGTTCCCGCACCGCGCGCGCTGGTCTGGCCAAGTTGGTCCGTGCGGTGCACCTAGCTGGGCCGTGACGCAGTGAGCCAGCCCGTGTGCTGTTTGTTTTAAATCATTTCAATTTTTGCAGAACTTGTACCATTTACTTTAGACGTTGTAAAAATACTAAAAATACAAAATAAAATCTGATAAATTCATGGACCAAACTATATGAAATATTAACCATACAAAATTGGTGGATCTAAGTTTGGACCAATATTTTGGACACAAAGGATGATTTGGCACAGACTGTCTGTGGAAATGTTTGAACCATAACTTTAAAAATACATAACCAAATTGAGCAAACTAAAATGTTCTGGATAGCCCTTGAACAGATATATCCATAGCACTTAACCTCACATCAAGGTGAGATATCAAAGTGAAATGCCATCCAGTTTAGTAGAAGACCAGTAGGCTCTTCTATGATTTTTAGAATAAGTTTAAAAATGATTTTTGAAGAAAATCCAATTGGATGAGTTTGGTATTGACTAGATCTATCTTATCCAGCTTATATTAATGTTTGAAGCTCTAGATTAATTTTTGGTGCACAGATCTAGAAACAGCAGCTTTTCTGTTTTGTTTTCTTTGTGTGCTTTTGTTTGAAATGAAATGGTGCTTGATTATATTTTGTTCCCTAGATTGTATAGAGGTGTTAGGACTTGTTTTTGAGATTTTTTCTTGAAGTACATCTACCTTAGAAAGTGTGTGCATGTTTTGAAAACCCAAATAAAAATGGAACTTGCATTTTTTATTTTCTGGTGTTATTCTTTGGAATTTTTGTGTGAACTAGATCTTTGTGTGCTTGCTTTAGTAAATTTTGTGCTATGTGTACGTTGGATCCAGTACCATTTTGGTACTGTTATTTTAAAGTTACTGCCTCTGTTAGCTTGCTTGTTAATTCATAGCAAAGCATGTGTAAGTCTTGTTATTCCATTGCACTAGTATTGTTTTCACTAGAATCAATAGCTTTGTATTATTTATCTTGTATACAATGTTTGTCATGAATAACCAGAGGCTTAGTACCTCTTTTGTCTTGGTATTAGTGGGCCCATAACCCACTGGTCCCATTGCATCTTGGTTGAGGATGTAAATCCCCAACCATACACATGTGAGAAAATAACATGTTTTAATTATATGACTGATTGTTATTTTCCACCATGGAAAATAAATTTGTTTGTTTTCACTTATGCAAGTGAGAAGTGTATTTAATTTTTGTAAATACTAGTATGATTGATGTGATCCATTTGTTAGCATAATATTCCTTAGCAGTATCATGTTAAGAAATGATTCACTATTGAGTGCTAAACTAAATTGTTTGCAAATAAAATAAATTCCTTTTGATTGATAGATTGTTTGTGAATGATTTTAAATTGAGTGTTTGTATTTTTGAGAAGGTTTAGATAACTTTTCATTGAGTGCATAGCTACTGGTTGTGTAAGTTATACCCTGCTTGCTTGCTAGTAATTAATTAGGAAACACAGAAATTGCTAGAATTAATTTATGCATGCTTAATAGTTGTTTCATGGAATTATTTTGATGTTTGTGCTTACTAGCATGAGTAAGATTTGTGTATTGTTATTAGATACATTTATGATCATGACTTGCTTGTTCAGATTTAAGCATCATGGTAGCATTGCTTGCTTCTCTAGTGATGAACTAGTGTCACCACTAGAATTTGTGGTTTGCTCTAGTATTGTCATTTTTATGTTATAAGTGTATGAGTTTATTATAGCATATTTAAGAAGTTATTACTTCTGTTATGATGCCATGAATTATTGAGATGCTTGTACTATAGTTATAGAATACAATTATCTCTTATAGCATGCTTGTGTAGATTTTCCATACTAGTGTGTTATTAGTGTAGTCCTGTTTTTATGCTTATTTGATAGGGGTATTTTCTGGAGTGATGATTGTGTTTTAGACTATTTTATGACTTGATTCATTGGTTATTAGCTACTGGTTGTTTGCTAAATTTTCATGATTGATGGATTCCATAACTTCAATTAAACATTAATGTAGTAAATAAATAGTCTATTAAATTGTTGTGTGTTTACTTGTTGTTTGGATTTTGTTTGAATGATTTACCTTAGCATGAGTGCTATACTTGTGTTATTTGTTGTGCTTAGGAGTATCTTATGAAACTAAAACATCCAACTAAATCATGAACACATTAAAGGATAAATCGTTTGTGAGTTGCTAATACCCACTGCCATGGGTATTGATCTGTCTGTTTGTTTTTACCTTAGCGACCTAACCCTTTGCACCCACAAGCTATATTTTTAGCTTCTTGTACATCTTATTATGAGAGTGGTACACCACTCCATATATGGTATGTAAGATGTGGGATATGGTTTTCTAAACCATACATAGTGTCTGGCGATAGTTTTTAACCGTGAGAGTTATGTGAGATAGTTTTCGCGATAACGTTCGAGAGGATACGCGAGTGAACTTTGCTTGCTGTATGTGTTGTTTAGCTTAGTTTTTTGCCCTTTAGACCTGAGTGTGTGTCTTTTATTTCCTTTACGATGCTAGAAAACGAAGAAGAAGAAGAAGCAGTTGTGGAGCTGTGCGTCAAGTTCAAGTTGCTTCAAGGCCAGGGACATTAAGAGAATTAAGGCAAGCCATCCTGATGCTTGCTGTTATAATAAACTTATCATTATCTATCATGCATGTTTTTACTTCTGATTTGTTTTTACAAAACTTTGATTTCCAAAAGAAAACTATTTTTGAAGTGAGTATCACTTCTATTATATATATACTACTACTATGCGAGTAGTTGCTACTTGGAGTTACCAAGCCCATAGCCACCATATGGTATTTATTACCATCACAAATATTAGTCCCTAAGTGGACACCTTAAAATTGTGTTTTTACAAAACAAGGGCTTTATGGAAAAACCCGGAGAAAAGGCAGAGCCTTATTCACTGGAGGAATGTGGAAGTGGTCATTTTTGGGAAAAACGTGTTTTAAAAAATGACACATAACCTAGTCTTCACCGGACAACCTTTACCGTACTGCCACTCTACCCCAACATGGGCACGGGGCCTAACTGGAAGTTTGTTCTTGTTAGGGTGTGTTCTATCTCAACTGCTATAAGGGTTGGCATGCCCTCGAACCGAATGTTGTCAAAGCCCCCAATGTTGAGACATAAAAGTGAGGGATTAAGTTCTCCTCCGGGTGCGACAGCTGAGTCTTTTGTCTAGGCAGGGTGGGACCTGGTGCCGGGGAGCACTCGACCTAAGAGATAGGCATATTCTAGATTGCACATAGTGGATGGTTAGGATCAGATACCCGATGTTTGCATACTGTTGTTACAGTCTGTGGTTGTTCACGGAAGGTGTACTGGATCTGGTGGATGTATACATCTCTGCAGAGTATAAATTTTTCGAAGAAGCCACGTTCTTGGATATGGACAGTTGAATGGCCATGTAGCTAGCATTGTGTCAATGTTTTCAAAAGGATGTTTCCAAAAAGGAGTTGAACTTGAGAAGTTTGGAAAGGAAGTAACCTTGTACCGTGGAGGTACCGATGATGGAAAGCCAGAAGTTGTTTTACAAACCAAAATTTTTTGCAAACCAAACCTTTCTTCTCGAAGCAAGAATTCTGGAAACTGATTCCAAGAAGTTTTCCAAAGAGAAAATATTCTTTTAACAAAGTTTTACAAAACCTCTTGTACATGTGATAACTACAAGAGAAAGAAAAACTATATTATTTTCTTCTTAAGTATCTTCTTCAACGAAGATACAGATTAACCTGACTGCAACTGTGGTGTCATCCTATACGAACACCATTATAGTGAACCATATTTGTAGCCTACCTATTACACCATATAAGCATACTTGCATTTTGGTATGCTACATGATGGATGTCTTGCTGAGTACCTTCAAACGTACTCATATGGTTTCGCCTCTGGTATTTACTTGCCAGACTTTGAGAAGGAGTCTCAGAAGAAGATCGACGAAGAGGAGTACGGTGCTGATGGCTTCGCAAACTAGGATCGTCTCCGGGTCAGCAGCCTGTAGGTTAAGGCGTGACTTGGGCTCTACCGTGTTTTGTGTGTGTTTAGTCTTCCGCTGTGTGTGTTGTGTGTTGCCCTACGTGGCAGTTGTGTAGACTTGGTCATGTGACCATGTCTCTTTTGTAAGTGTTTATGCAACCGTGTAATGGATATTGTATCTGTGTACCAACTTGATATGTTGTTAACGACTGAATTCCTGGGATCGTGAATGTATGCATATCGGGGGTGTCCTTGAACAGTGGTTCCGGGAGGAGGCCCTACACATGGCTTGCAAACCCAATTCTGGTAGCCAGGAAATATTTAGAGATCCTCCGGATGTGCATGGATTATACATCATTGAATAAGCATTGTCCTAAGGATTGGTTTCCTTTACCTCGTATTGGTCGGATCATCGACGCCACTGCTGGCTGTGAGAGGCTCTCCTTCCTCGACGCATATTCGGGTTACAACCAAATCTTCATGCAAAAAGAGAATGAGGAGAAAACGGCGTTTATTACCCCGTTCGACGTATAGTGCTACACCATGATGCCTTTTGGGTTAAAGAACGCGGGCGCCACTTACCAGCGTATGATGCAGAATTGCCTCAAAGGACATATTGGTAGAAACACACAGGTTTACGGTGATGACATTGTGGTCAAATCAAATAAGGAAGAAACCCTTATCGATGATCTACGCGAAACTTTCGCAGCACTCGACGAATACCAAATCAAGTTGAACCCAAAAAAGTGTGCATTCGGAGTTCATCAAGGATATCTTCTCTGATACCTTTTATCTGTGTGACGCCCCGAGATCGGGCACTATGCAGATTTCAGCATTCCCGCCAAAATCCACATAATAACCGATTCCAGGTTGTCACTTGTGATAACATTACATCAGTTCACGAATAATCCACAACAACAACAGAAAAGATTTATACAAGAGGACTCAAACGAGCCAAGGATACAACTGATACAATACAAAGATCCAAATAACAGCGGAAGAAACAACATAGCGTCCGGCTACGGACAAGATACAAATTGGACTAAGAGTCCTGAAGATAACCGAGAGCGTCCAATCCCTGCCCAGGCCAAGCCGGAGGGATTCCCAAGCTAACGTCGTCAGACTTCAAACCTGTTGACTGCAATGTTGAATATGCAGCCACGAAAAATGATTCGTGGGTCAGTACGGTTAAGTACTGGCAAGTGGATAAACCATACTCACAAGATACCGGCGTAACCAGTCATCACAAGATACAAATACTTTGGGTCAACGGAAAGGAAGGGATTATGGCAAATAAGCGGCAGAGGGCTGCACTAACCAACTACAGAGACTCACTACAACATTCGGCTACAAGAGGGGGACAAGATAGCGTATCGTAACCAACTAGTACTAACCACCCAAACAAACCCATCCAATGTTACCCCCTACTAAGGAAGCAACCCAAGGATAACTCACACTGTTGGATTAATGATGGATCAAGTTATTGTGTCAATAAGACTATTACTAGTCAAGTATCATTAGTTAGGTGTAAGTTGTTCTGAGTACTTGTTAGCCAGTACTTTCACCAAGTCATCCATAACCGCGGAAAACACGGCTTCTCGAGAAGATTTAACCCTGCAGGGGTGCACCAATTTGGCCGTACACGTAAGAATAACCCGCCAGACGGGGATCAAACCCACCAAGCGAGGTACTCAACACAACCCAACTCTTCTTCGCATCAAGCCCAAAGAACCCCGTGCAATTGAGCGGACGGCTAATCAAGCCCCACTAAGAAAAGGGGACCCTCATAGCACTCTAAGAACGTGTCTCCCTAAATGCCGACTACAAAAGTTCCACCCTGGCCTGGGTTCGCAAGATCATGCATGCGGCAATGGAAAACCCGAACTAAATGAGGCGATTTGGACGAGATGCCAATCGAATCAAATTGAGGGGGGCTCCCATACTCGCTTCCCACATGCGGTTAGTGCGCTCATCATGGATCAGTAGACAAGACCCTTTTCCTAATTAGGGTCGACACTAGCAGGCTTCAAAACCACGCCGGGCCTCCTGCCGGTGCCTTATCATCAAATTATTATTACCCAAAACATTAACATGATGTTGATTGAATTGAAACCCAACTATCAACTAAATAGGTGATAAGACGGACAACAAGACTTGAGCGCAAACAAAACTAAGCATGCAACTACGACACGAGGGCCAACAAGGTAAACAAACAACAGTTAATAGGAAGTGGAAGGAAGGTTATATCATGGCTGCAAGGTAACATATGATAGGATCGAGACACAAGCATCGAATCAACAGGCTAGAATAAGAACAACGGAAAGAATCGGTAACAAGTGATGAAAGGCAGCCATTTGGCAGCAAGTGAGTATACTTGCCTGGAATCCAGCAAGTAGAGGTACATCCGAAGAACTTGTCGTTGCTCACATCATCTCAACGTCCTATCCGGGAAGAAGCAACGAACCTCGAACAAACACCGGATGCAACAATTACTACTACGGCAAAAGATCCAGCATGATCAAGATATGGATGCATGACAAGTTTAAGGATGCATCAAGGATAAACTAGTTGACATGATAAACATATTTAAATGAGCCCATATGCAATTTGGATTGCATATGGAAAAGCCCATGACTTAAGGTTGGAATAATTGTTCTACAACTAATCATCATGTGTAAGTGAATTAGCATGATGCATGGATGATGAAAAACATTAATAGAACAACAATAGATGCAAGTTGGTATGAAGTTTACCAAGTTTGGAAGTTTGTTTATTAAGTTATGGAATTTTGGTTTCTTAAAGGTGTCACACAAGCATTTGTTGTTTTCATCAAGTTTAATTGTTCAAAACAGATAACAAAGTTCATATTTGATTAGAACACAAAATTTTAGGTGGATTACATGTTTCAGTTATTGAAAAAGGAATTACAATGATTTAATTATGAATTAAACAAGTTTTAATTGAATTCAATTCAAGTTTGAATATTATTTGAATTTTATTTGTAAATTCAAATTCATATTTGAAAAGGTTATACTTTTCTAGTTTGAAAACATATTTTATATGTTCAAAAATAATTTAATTTGAGCAAGTTATGAATTTAGCAAATTTAAATGCTTTAAACAAGGTTTAAATTATTTAAGCAATTTTAATTATTCAAAACAGAAAATAAAGGTTATATTTGAAAAGGTGGTTCAATTTGGCATGGAAAACATATTTCATTTGTGTTAATTGAATTAAGTATGAATTATTTATGCATATAATCAAATTTGAAATGATTTGTTTGAATTTGAAATTTGAAACAATTTGAAATGTGTAAAACAGAAAACAAAAAGCATATTTGAAAGGTACAGGAAATTTGGATTGGAAAACATATGTTATTTTTCAAAATTGGAGTTTAAATGAATTAGTTATGTGCATTTGAATTGTGGGGTGTTATTTAGAAAAGGCAGGGACCTGTTCGTGGTGGAAACAGGGTGTGGAAGGGCTCTGGTACAAAAAAATAGAAGGGCAGGGGCCTCGGTGCAAAGTTCTGGATCCAGATCTGGCTATCATCTCTCACCGGGAGTAGATCCAGCCACAGGGGATGACACGTGGGCCCTGCAGCCGCGAGATGCTGACGAGGATCGACGGCGAACAAGGTCACCGACGGGTGGGACCAGCCCGCGGTGGAAAATTGCGAAAAAGGGGGGGGGGGCTTCCGCGCGGTCAAGGGGAATCGAACCCGTGATCGGGGGCTCGCGCGCAGGGTGGCCTAGCCACTGCGCTGATCTGCTCGTTGTGGTACTATGCGTTTCTGACGGAGGAAATAGTATACACGGATGTTAACTGAATTTTTCGACAGCGATTCTCTGAACCTGACGGAGAGCAGCAGCGATCGCCAGCGGAAAGTGGACGGCGCACGACGGCGGCTTCGCAGAGCACGAGGAAGGGGACAGAGGGAGAGGGCCTAGGCCTGGGAGGGGATCTCACCTCGGCGCGTAGGCGATGAAGGGGAAGGCGAGGGCGCTGTCGAGGTGCAGCGGCGGACTAGCGCGGTGGAGGTGGTCATCGCCGTTGACGCCGCGGTGGTGGGGCTCCGGGGGGCTCCCAGCCCGGGTCGAGGAGGTGAGGAGGACGAGGAAGCAGCGGCGGTTCCGTTTCTGCCATCACCGGCCCGTGGCAGCTGCTCAACGCCCGTCGCCGTGGTGATCTTTCTCCTCCGGCCATGGACGCGTACAGACAGAGAGGTAATGGTGGACAACAGGGAAGGGAGAGAGAGGGAAGATGGCGGCGGCAGAGATAGGAGAGGGGGTCTAGGGCGAAGGGGAAGGTTATATGGGGGGGGGGCGAGCTCGTACGGCAGCTCATCGGGAGGGGGGAGAGAGGATCGCACGGTGGAGGGGGGAACGACAGCGACAGGAACTGTCCGTACGAGGAAGAAGACCGAGTGGGCTGAAAGAGGGAAGGGAAATGGGCCGTGGGTTGGGCTGAGGGGAAAGAAAAATGGCTGTGGGCTGGCCTGTTTCCCCCACAGCTCACCCTTTTCTCTTTTTATTTTTCTTCCCCTTTTTTTTTGTAAGTAGGAAAGAAAAGAGAGAGGGAAAAGGATAGATTTTTGGGGTGTTTATTTTACGAAATATTTTTATTAGTTCTCAAAACAGAATTGTCAAAGCAATGTTAGCATTGATTTCAAAACTTTGAAATATTAGTTTGATTTTTAAATTGTTAGTTGAATTTCAAATAGGGTTTGGGGGTTTTTATTTTATAAATAAATTTTATTAATTTGCAAAACAGTGAGTAAAAGCAATTGTGCACATTAAGTCCAAAAATTTGAAATATTACTTTGAGTTTTAAATTGCTATTTGCATTTCCATTGTATTTCATAAGGAGTTGATTTTTAACCAATTTTATTCAATGACTCAACAATTATGAAAACATTTGTTGAATTTAATTGTTTGCAAAACTTTAATGTTTAAACCACAATTGGATCATGTCAATTATGATTGATTTTGAAGTGAATTTGAATTTGCCATTTAGGGTGTTGATTAAAGAGAGTTTTTATTTAACAAGCAATTTAAATGAATTCAACTTCCAACTATTTGAAAACAAGTTGAGTTGTTTAGGTTGCAACTTTCAATTGGAAATTTTAGACATGTTTTGAAAGTTTAAATTGGTTTGAAATTTCCAGTTGTTTTGAAAACAGCATGCAATGCATATGATGCATGTGATGCAAAAAGAAAAAGAAAAGCAACCAATTTCTACTAAGGGGGAACACCCCAGGTGTTACAATCTGCAAGAGATATCGAAGTCAACCTAGTAAAAATAAAGGCTATAATATCAATGTAGGAACCTATAAACATCAAATGAGTAAAACAATTGGCAGGAAGAGTAGCAGCACTCATAAGATTTATAGCAAAGCTCAGAGAAAAAACACTCCTTTTGTACAAATTGCTCAAAATGTCAGACAACTTTGAGTGGACACCGGAAGCACATAAATCCTTCCACGCACTCAAATGAACCTTGTCAACTCCACCTATCTTGGTGGCACCTCGAGAAAAGCAAGCAATGCAACTATACATCTAAGCAACACGACATGTGGTTAGTACTGTGTTAGTAGTTGAACGACCTCAGGAAGGGTCAATCTACATGACGCAATGGCCGGTATATTATTTCAACGAGGTGCTCTCAATATCCAAGCAACGGTAGCCATATTATAATAAACTAGCATAAGGGGTATACATGACTGCAAAAAAGTTGATACATTACTTCCAGGAACATCCGATTACAGTAGTATCAAGTGCACCTTTATCAGATATAGTCAACAACAACAATGCAATAGGGTGAGTGGCAAAGTGGGGAATCGATGTTTGACCAGGGGACATAACATATGAAATATGTAAGGCTATAAAATCACAGGTACTATCAGAATTCTTATCAGAATGGCTAGAGTTGGAACAGCCAAAATTACCGGACATGTCAAATAGTTGTACAATGTACTTTGATGGCTCGAAGAGAGCAATTGGTGCAGGGGCAGGAGTCATACTTACCTCCCCCGGCGCGATAGGTTACTGTACGTACTTCGGATGAACTTCAAGAACTCTTCCAACAATGAAGCCAAGTACGAAGCACTCATCCACGGGATGAAGATGGCTAAAATTTGTGGCGCAACTTGACTCGTTATCTATGGCGACTCGAACCTTGTGGTACAACAAACTATGAACGAGTGCGAGCACCAGCAGAAAACATGGAAGCATACAGAGACCTGTATAACAAGCTTGAAGGAGAATTTTATGGCTATGAGTTACAACACATTGGACGAGGAAGAAACACTGAAACAGACACTCTAGCTAATATTGGGTCCACGTGTGCACCGATACCACCAGACGTCTTCTATGAGGAAATTGATCTTCCCTCAATCAAACGCAAAATACTCGCAACAGAAATAGCTGAGCAATCAAGTAAAAAACAGGAGGAACAGTCAGAAGAAGAAGCAGATTCCACGCCGGATGGACATAGTCGAACAAGGCAATCAAGTGGAAACAACCTGGATGCAGTCATTATTCGACAACATGACTCGAAAAGAGCTCCCAGATGACCCAGCTGAGGCACGAAGGGTGATGCGAAGGGCCAAGGATTTTACAATTCATAACGGACGACTAAACAGACGTAGCATATCATACATACTACAGAGATGCATCACCCGTTAGGAAGGAAGAGAAATACTCCTCGACATACATCAAAGAACATGTGGGCATCATGTGGGGAGTAGGAATCTCGTCCGCAAAGCTTTTCGAGCTGGTTTCTACTAGCCAATAACTGAGTATGATGCTAAGGAAATTGTGCAGAGACGTGAAGCATGTCAAATGTTCGTAACACGACAAAATGTACCAGCCACAGAGTTACACATTATACCTCTCGCATGGCCTTTTGCACAATAGGGACTCGACGTGGTACGAACGCTTAGTCGATCATCTAGCGGAGGTTATACTCGGCTCCTCGTTGTAGTCGATAAGTTTACCAAGTGGATATAATCCATTCCAATAACATCACCCGACGCAGAATCCGCGGTCAAATTCGTTAGGTCTATCGTACACAGGTTTCAAGTACCTCACATCATTATCACAAATAATGGAATGAACTTCACGGCAGAAGAATTTCAAAATTATTGCAATAAGTTGGAAATTAAGGTCACCTATGCTTCACTAGAGCATCCACAAACCAATGGACAGGTGGAACGGTCAAATGGGCTAGTCACAACAGCGCTGGAAAAACGACTACTCACACCTTCGAAAAGAGCAGCATGGGCCTGGGTAGAAGAATTACCTTCCGTCCTTTGGAGTCTACGAAAAACACCGAGTAGACCAAAGGAATATACCCCATTCTTTATGGTATATGGAGCAGAGAAGTACTACGAGCAGAGGTACGACACAATGCGCATTGAGTCGCATCTTCCATAGAAGAGAATTCAAACGAAGCACTCGAGGAAGCACTCGACCTGGCGGACGAGGCACGTGGTAAAGCACTCGCACGCACAGCCGTATATCAGCAAGGCTTGCGTAATTATCATACATGTCGAGTGCGCAACGGAACTTTTAACGTAGGCGTTCTAGTACTAAGACTGAAACAAGGAAGCCACGACAAGCTTACATCTCCATGGGAGGGGCCATACGTAATAGGAGAAGTACTCGGAAACGACACATACAAGCTTAAGGACAAGAAGACGGGGATATTCTACAA